>MJUU01032182.1:8730-24523 GCA_002080025.1 Modiolus philippinarum | reverse complement strand
GGACGGACGGACGGACAGACGGACGGACGGATGGACGGACGGACGGACGGACGGACGGACGGACAGACAGACGGAGGGTATAACATTATCCCCGAACTTTCTTCGAAAGTGCGGGGATAATCATAAGCACTGTGAACCCACGAAAAAAACATGAAATTGCAAATTTGGTTTGAATTGTAGACTCAATATGCAAACGAAAATTAAAAATCTGAATGACAAAAAAAACAGATTAATCGATAGGTATCGAAAGTAACTGAATTTTAAATTAAGAATATTATTATTTTACTGTAACTGTGGGAAGCAACTATACTATTCCATACTTACCAATTGCCCAACTTATCCAAAGGATAATCACCCGCCAGAAATAATCACCCAACAGGGATAATCACCAACCGCGAGTTATCATTTTCACCCTCCAATGAGATCCTCATCCGCTAATGACCCGCCACAACATAAGTAACACAATTTTTAAGTTTATAAGCAAACAATGCTTATAATTTTCCTTTACAGATAAGATAAAGTAAAAAAATTAACTGAACAGAAAACACAAAATTCTCCAAAAACAGCTAACAACTGATTAAATCGCCAAAAACATCAAAAACATTTAACATCCCACTGAAAATGTATTAACAGAATATGTCTTGCCCTCCTAAGGTATTGTATTAAATGTTATTGCATATCAGTTAACATTTCTGAGATTTCATTGGGTTAATACTGATCAGCTGACATGTAGAATTATGTAGTATGGGAAAACGGTAGTTTTTCGTACCAATCGCCTGTAAAAGTCCGAAGTGTTTGCAAAAATGGAATCATCTGCTGGAATTTAATAGCACAACAAATAAGCATAATAACTGAGAGGTTCCGCGGCATTTTGATTTATAAGTAAATGTGTTCTTTAAAAACTTGTGAAGCTTATTTAATTGCCGTTATGAAAAATTGCCGGAAAATTCTACTCCCTCCGTCGAAAAAATCCACTCCCACATGCCGTGGAGCTACTCCCTCGCGGTAACGGTTGTATACGGTGATATTACAACCCTTGGGCAGTTCAGATTTTGTGATATTGCCTTCAATGTCATTTACTATTGTGTAAGTAGAAGACTTGCGCAAAATATTCTTACAAAGGTACGTGATGGCCAGAGGCTGATATGACCCGCCACCAAATACCTGAATATTGGGTCATGATCCACCATGGAACACAATATGAGGTTTGCGAGTATGCAACTCAGGTTTGCGAAAAGAGTGTTCGAGACTGCCGAACAGAGTGTTACGAATTTTTACAGAATGTTGTGATCTTTGTAGTGTGTGAATAAAATAACTGATATTTGTAGTATTCTAGCATCATTAGATTGTCATTGTTGACATGTTGTAGGCGTTATTAATACTTTGCCGTGCAGCTACACATTTCTACACATTTCGGTCAAGTTTGACTTAATTGGCCCTGACGGTCCTTCATACCCTGTTGAACTACAAGATTGTGGGCTTGTTAAAAAGCCGTATTCTTTTTCTCGTCATTTATGATAACACGTTATTTTTTCAAACCTGTTTCTAGACAAAATAGGCAAAATAAAGACCGCTTTGAATTTCAAAATGTCAAAAAGCCGAAAATTGCTAATTTTTGCGACAGTTGGTATAAGGACTTGACTGATTTTCCCTTGATGTCGCCGCGAAAAGTCATCTTTTGTCCTGAAGCAATGTTGAATGCCTGAAAATTGTAAGCGTGTCCAATAAAATCGAAAATAGGAGTTTCCCAGGAATCAGCTCTCATGAAAGTAAAAAAAAAAGTGAAAAATTACGTTTTTGGCAGAATGAGCTTTCCATAACTATTTCTGAAGACGGGAAATAAGAATGAATGTATGGTAAATTGGCATTGATAAATAGTACTCAACCCAGAATTCAACATGATTCAAAGGATTTAAAGCAGATCCGGTTGTCACGGCTCAGTTTTAGGTGACAAAAACGCAAAAAAAAAAACGTTTTTCAGAGGGGTAGGCAGCGTCTTCTTGCGGGGCAAAGTTTTAATACATTATAAGTAGCATATAGGCACGAGCAAAGTCGCTTTTGTCGAGGTGGTGGGCGGTGGTGCCGGAAGTGACATAACCGGATATGACGTCACCAGAAGTCATGTGACCGGAAGCGAAAGTCACATGACCGGATCTTTAACATTTTAATGTTGCGCATGCAACCGGAAGTGACCCTATTTGAAGCACTATTCGGCCATGTTGATAGGAAATGACGTGTTGGAACAACACGTGACCCCAAAGGGATTTTGTAAAGCCTAATTACATTACGCATGCGCGACCATAAGACAGCGGGTGTGTCCCCAGGTGTATACCCGGAGTGGTCCTATTGGAAACCCTATTCAGCCATGTTGACGGAAATGATGTGTTGGAACAACATGTGACCCCGCAGGAGTCTCATATGACTTTAGTCTACAACGCATGCGCGACCGAAAGTAGAGGCTTTTTCCCAGTTTAAGACCGGAAGTGGGGGTTTCCCTATTGGGAACGACTCGGGCGTGGTCGTTCGTAAGTTTTTGGAAATTATCGACGTATTGCATTTCTGTTGGTGTCTTCTGTCAGATCCGCGTTTGTCAGATAGGTAACTTTGTAGAAGTTGATCCATGGATGTCTTCTATCAGGTCCGCGTTCGTAAAGGCAGATAACTCGTGCCAGTATTTTTCCTGCATATTTTAACAAACTTAAGTTTGTTGATTTCACCCGAAACTAGGCGAGATAACTCGTGATTTATTGATGTTTGTGCTAGTTTATATTTATATTCACGATTATTTGATATGTCTCACAAGTACGTTTTTCGGCTGTACTCGCGTGCTCATTTCACTATATTGCTGCTGCTGTTGCGCCAGGGTGATGGGGTTTGCTGCTGCTATTGCGCCAGGGTGATAGGGTTTGCTGCTGCTGTTGCACCAGGGTGATAGGGTTTGCTGCTGCTGCTGCTGCTGCTGCTGCTTCTAGCCTAGAAAAGAAAAAATGTAATTTTGTGTGAATCCAGCCATTATTTTGTCAATCCATCAAGGGTCACTGTGTTTCTCCGGGCTTGTGACTGGCTATAATTGTATAGTTATAAGCCGCATTTCCCTCTTCCTCCCTATCCCAACTGTCTTTGGTCTATCGTTTACGTAGATTAGTTGTATTCGATCAATAGTGGGCCACAATCCAATACTGTAGCAAACTATCTCTTATCTATAACATACCTATAAGCCTCTCTAGAATCATAGTCCTCTTCTTCTAACAATCGCTGAACTGCAGTTTGATTGTTCAGTATTATGTACACCTTCCATCCATTTTACCCCAAAACACATCCGTTTTAACGTTGCAATACTTTTCTCTAAATTATATTCCTTATTAAATGTCTTATTATATTTTTAACCCTTACCATGTTTAGTTCTATCTTAAATACGTTATGAGTATACTTTTATCTGTGCTCGCGTGCTCATTTCAGTATTCGATGATGGCGGTGGTGGGATAATAGGCTATTGTTGTAGTGGTGGTGGTGGTGGTGGTGGTGGTGGTGATGATGAGTGGTTATCGTGGTAGTAGGGCCTTTCTAATGGATGTAAGGACGAGAACCGTGTTGGTGAGCTTCTTCAGTTAAGAATTTTCTTGCTTAATGATACTACTCACGACTGCTCACATGACTCACGAGTTGTTCACATGACTCACGAGTTGCTCACGAGTATCGTTTAGACAGTGCTCGCGTGCTCTTTTCACTATATTGCTGCTGCTGTTGCGCTTGGGTGATAGTGCCCCTGCTGCTGCTGCTGCTACCAGCTTAGAGAAGGAAAACAAAATGCAAAGCCCTAATCCTAACCCTAACCCTATCTTTAATCTAACCCTTACCCTAACCATAATTTAATCCTAACCCTATCTATAATCTAACAGTAACCCTAACCATAGTAGTGTTCTTTTTCCAACATTAGATAAATTCATGATTTGTTCTGAGTGGTACCATGTATTTCCCTTATGCTACAGACAGTTCACTGCTTATTACTACGACTATGGTTAGGGTTACTGTTAGATTATAGGTAGGGTTAGGGTTAGATTATAGATAAGGTTATGGATAGATTATTATTAGGGTAGGGTTAAATTATGGTTAGGGTAAGGTTAAAGATAGGGTTAGGGTAAGAGTGTAGATAGGGTTAGGGTTCCAGTTAGATTATAGATAGGTTTAGGGTAAGGGTATCTTTTCGTTTTTTATGTAATAAATGTGTAAAAAGACGTATTCTTTCATGGAAAAAAATTATGTCTGCTGTGCAGTGTTTTGTAGCAAAGAAAATTACGTAGAAAAGTTATTATGCCCATGAAAAGGTGTAGTAATTTGAAGTATGTTTCAATGAACTAGTTATTACTCCATCCAGTTGAAATGACTGGTCACGGGTCAATTATATCGGGTATTATTCCTGTCAAAATTAATTACAAAACAGAGAAAATTAAGCCACGCCCAACCTGTCAATAAATTCGAGTAATATGTATCGATAATTTATTCTTTATTCAAATTTAAAGTTATATGAACAATTTTTCATTTTCTCCTGAAATTGATTATCAAATTCTTCATTCTGCATTACCGTGAAATGTGTTTTCCAGTCTCCTAGCTGACCTGAAATAGATTGTAAAATATCACAAGGAAAGAATGTATGTCAGAATAATTCCAATTGCTCTTGCAACGTCCATTGGTCAACGTCACGAACAAAAACGAAGTTATTTTCTCGATAAACGCTCTTTGCCCATTGATGCGCTCCGAGGGAAGTAGTGCAGTATATTTTGACGTCAAATTCAGTGAAAACATTGTTTAAAGTTCAATCGGGATCAATCAGGAAAAGGCTTTTTCTGACTTTTACCTTTCTTTAACATTGGAAGATTTTTGTTTTCTTTCATTTCGAAAGGTAATCTACAATTTCATTTTGCTGGTATGCTCTTGTATGCTCTTGTATGAGTTATGAAATTATGTAAACGCGGCCTTTCACTCACAAACTTACATAAAGTCCTATTAAGTTTGGGAGTGAGGCGGCCGCGTTTACATATCGATAAACTCCTCCAAAATTACTTTTATTCCTATAATGTTCCACCGTAGTCGTGATTTATTGTATTTGCGGTTCGGTTCGTTCATTTTCCCTAACAATATCCAAGTATAATTTGATTTATAAAAATGTCTAACTGGTGTCTGTTGAACAAAGAATGTATTGAAAGAAAACATACCCAATGATGACAAACTTTTTCCTTAAGGGTGTAGTAACGTGAAATTAAAAATCTAAGATTTAGAATTGATACCAAAAATGAGAAGTCCATCAGTATAGGAAGTAATGAAGTTAGAATTTTACATAGCAAACAAAGTACTGTGAAAGTACTATTGTTCGTGGGGTTCCAATTTTCGTGGATTTCGTGGTTTGTCAAAACCACGAAATTAAGTTCCCAACGAAATCCTTTTTCCCTAGAGTTTTAATGCAGAAAAAGCAGAAACCACGAATTTAAGTACCCACGAACTAATGATTCTTATGAAAACCACGAAAATTGGTGTCCACGAATAAAAGTACTTCCACAGTATTGTATCATATCCCATACAATCTGTATTTCTTTGCTGTCTGGTAACGGGAGGGCGAGGTAGATGATCTACCTCGCCCTCTCTATACTCAGAAACTACCGTATTATTTCATTCAATTGGATATAATATTTCCAAAAAGGGGCTCGAACAGGATCTTGTGAAAGGAACGCATACCGGTAGTAAAGGGGACCAATTTTTAGCACCCCCACAACTGTTGCTCTAATGAATATTTCAATATTTGTTCTCTATCAGTTTTTAAACCTCTTTGAGTTTATGGTCTTCCAAACGTTTAGATTTTATCTGCACTGAAGAGACATAAGTTGTCGAAATGCGCATATGCAGAATTTAAATTCACGGTGACTTCGGTATTTAGTTATTCAAAGTAGTACATCAAAGATGTATAAAACACAAAAGATATACGTAAATGAATACATAAAACATCAGTACACCAAAAGGACTCTCTTAACATTCTTCCGTAAATGGGGGTTTACAGTGGGAGATGACCCATGTGAGATCGATGCACGCGACCTCATCTCACACCGGTAAATGACCAACCAGACGTGTTGATTTTTGTGATACAACAATCGTAACAATGACTTAACGTCATAAAACACCTGACGTCATAATGTTAGGAACACTCAAATGGCGACAACGTTGTTCACACGGTATAAGCTTCTAGACATTTCTGTCCGTGTTTTACGGAAGAAATAGAAACTTGCATTCGGTCAGAATGAAAGATCGGGATATCTTTCACTCGTGTAAGAAATTCTACGTCTTTTCCTCTCGTTCCGCTACGCTCCACTCGAGAAAAGACGAAATTTCTTACACTTGTGAAAGATAGCCCGATCTTTAATATGACCTTATGCAAGATCCTATTAAACTTCAAACAGATATTAATTTTAATTCTTCTAATCAAACGTCCGATACTTCAAACAACTTGATCATTCTAAAACACATTATTTTCTAATTAGTCAATTACTCACTGATATCACACACAAGAGGACAATTACTTTCATAGTTAGTCGCCCCAAAACCAATCGAGGAAGAAGAAGTTAAAAATGTTGATAGATTGAGGACTTTAATTTCGAATTATTTCCTTTTACAAATTGGCAGGAAAAGGCTTTTCTGACTTTTACCTGTCTTTAACATGGGAAGATCTTTGTTTTCTTTCATATCGAAAGGTAATCTACAATTTCATTTTGCCATTTTGCTATCATGCTCTTGTATGAGTTACTGTAGCCTTTGATCACAAGAAAATGTGGTGTTATAGGGCATTTCCCCTTTTTTAACTCTTACAAAAATATATAAATTTATGACAAATTTCATGAATTTCTTTTTTATCAAAAATTGTTTTTATATATTGCAATTAGATTTTATAATCAGCTTTTCAATTTTCACATAGACTGTCAGTATACAAATAATAAAAAAAAATCAAATTTTGGAACTTTGTATTGTTAGTAATTCATTATATGTATTAGAAATAAAATGCATTTGCATAGATGTAATAAGATTAGGTTTATACCTTTTCTGTATATAATGCCTTTTCCAAATGCAACTGACGTCATATCAAACTTGTTCTGCTGCATGTTGTCGAACGACGTCGCAATGGCAATTTCTTCCACTTTTTGGTCACCACATGAAAGTCCCAGAAAATTTGCAAGATTTATAATCTGCCTCACCGGATTCTACAATAGTTTGTTTGTAATTTATTAAAATCGAGCTGTAACTGTAATGACAATTACATTGGTCAACTCATTTTTGAACAGATTAATTATCTACCAAAGTATATAGTGCAGTTAGGTGGACGTGAAAATTTTAGTATGCACATTAATGTGCATTATGCACATAATGTGCATTATGCACAGAACACATGCATTCTTCCACAAGCTTTGTAGCCAACGTGATCGGACAGTTTAATACTTGTAAAAAACAATTAATAAATTAAATTTGCACTCATGATATCGGCCTAATACTGAGGAAGGGATGGTGTATGAATATTTGTAGTAATAATTATCAGATCATGAATAAAACACTTCAAAATACTAAAAATACCCCTCTGTTATTATGTGCATTCGGATATTAGATCTAGAATGAATAACACTTTTGAAAATTCGCCATTCACTTAAACTCCACTGGATGTGTAGCTAGAGTAATGATCGTTTAAACAACTCAAGATAAAACTGGTTTCCTTGTTAGGTATGAGTCTCGTGTATCATAACATCAAACGCTCAATCGTTTGAATCGCGCACCTCAATCTAATAAAAATCTGGTCCCAGGGTTAAAAGATCATTATGAGGTGTCAGCCATTAGTTTTATGATTGTTAGTAAATCAATTACCGTATAGCGGGCTATTTTCGCGGGTCAAAAATTTCGCGAGTTTGAATGGAAAATATTTGCCAAAAATTTAAGCGTTTTAAATTTTCGCGAATTATCAAAGATCCATTATATATTCTAAGAATACATAAAATATTCGCGGAATTTATTTTAGCGATTTAAGTCCATCCGCGAATATACGCGAAAATTAAAACCCTGCGAAAATTACCCGCTATACGGTATGTGGTAGATTATTGTCGTGATAATATCAATTTGATGTATGAAACGGTTATCAAAAATTAACAATTTTCACAAAGGGTTTAATGTTTAACTTAGATCTGCAGTGGCGGCCCTCCTGGATGTACGATCAATACTAAAATCAAACATTTATTTAATGGCCATCATTTAGTTGATAAATGAATTGGTTTTCAATCTGTACTGGCAGCAATTTTAGATTTATAATCAACACTAAAATCATTTATTTGATTACTTACCATCATGTGACTATGCTTTGTTAATATGGACTTGACATAAAACGATTCCAAGTATTAGCAATTTACATTTTCTGAAAGGGTCCGATCTCAAACTAAGATCTGCAGTTACGGCCAACTTGGATTTATGTTCGGTACTAAAATCATTCACTTCTAAACTGACTATCATGATACAATGCCTAGTAAAAATCAGCTTGATGCATGAAATAGTTTTCAAAAATCAACAATTTAGAAGATTTTCCCATAGGATCCCAGTCTGGATGATATGTGAAGCTGCCAGAAATACGGAGAAATTTTAGCTCTTGATAAAGTGAACACTTTTCAAACTTGACCTCAATTTCACATCATTTTGAAAAATAGGGAAAATGTATAAAACTGCAAAAAATTGACCAATAAAGAGCATTAACTCATATATGGGTATTTAGATTTTATCAAAAATTTCAAGTTTGGTAGATATTGATATGCTGAACATTTATGCAATTCAAGCTGACCTCTATCTGTTACATATGAAAAACAAAGGAATTTTTATAATAAAAAATAAAACAAATATTAAAATTTCTGAAAATTGTACTGAAAAGAAACAAAATCTTTAAGACGGGTTTTCATATTTTCTTCAAAATTGCAGAGCAGGTAGATCTTTTTATGCTGATCATTTGTACCAGGATGTCAGATTTGTTAAAATCTTTAAAAGTTTTTAAGTTAGTTGCAAAAATCTAAAATTTACCGCCATGCTCTGTTTTAGCGGGCATGCTATTTGGTCTTCGGAGAAATCGAAAACAATGTTGAAACTGCATAGCCTGTTGAGTATTCAGGTCAAGTTTGGTCACAATTATTCCAGTTGTTTCAGAGGAGAAGATTTTTGGACGAACAAACGACGAATGCAAAGTGATGGAAAAAGCTCACATGGCATTCTTAGTTAGATGAGCTGAAAAGAGATGAAGAACAACAATCAAAGCTTCTTTGGACTTTATTATAGATTGACTCAATTACAATGTGACGGGTGCTGTTAACAGAAGAGGATATGATTACCCTTCCAGAGCACCTGACAGTGGCGGATCCAGACTTTCTGCTAAGAGGGGGCCCGATCCATATTTTTTTCAAAAGGGGGGCCAATTTTTTCAAAAACCCCTAGGAATTTTAATATTTAACAATCTAAGGGGGCCCAGGCCACACCGCCCCCCCCCCCCCCNCCCCCTAAATCCGCCACTGCCTGATGTCACTCTCAGTTTCATGGAAGTTCACACTGTAAGTGCCTTGGTTTTGAACGTTTTGGGGGTTTTTTTCTGTGCCTTGTAGCTGTCTAACGTTATTGTTTTCTTTGTTCTGGTTTTTGCCATGTCTTTTGATTTCGATTTTTGTAAATATTCCCTTGTTCAAATGGTATTCTACTGCCATTTTCTGACGATGTGGTGTCGCTATTTTACTTTCCCACTAGTTCATCGTCTGTTATTTATCAGTAATATTACAAGTGAAGAAACAAACAAAGCTGTTTGACGATCGCGATGACTACACTTTTCCGAAAGTTATTATAACTTTTTCGACATGACATAACAGTTATAAATTATTATTATTTTCTCTGTTTTACGTTGACCATCTTGTTATGCTGAGAAACGTTTTATAATATTTTAAGATATTGTTTTATATCCATTTTTTTTTTATTCTAGCACGAATAGTAAAAGATTGTGCAGTAACTGTTGTATCAAAGTTTTTTGGTGAGAAAGTTCAAATCAGTGTTGTTGCCTTGTTAGCCTGATAACATATCCCATCTATGCTATCAAACAGAATTATTGGACGGGAGAATATCTTAAAGTAGGCACAGTACAACATAATAAAGCTTCAAACTGAATATCAAATAATTACTACATAAACAGAATAATTCTCTTTGTGACAATATCTATTAATGCATCGACAAACTTTTCTGGAAAATGAAATACCTACATGGTATAATCCTCTGTGATAAAGCCTCAGTCTTAATCTAAATTCAATTTTATACGCAATCTTTTGCAAAGCCATTTTATACTTTACTGCAGAAGAAAACAACACAAATAATAAAAAAAGAACAAAGTTATCTGGAAACATGAACAAATCTGAAACAGCTTATACAATTTGACGCATTTATATAGAAATCTCAAGGAAATAAATGCTATGAAAAATGTAATAAAAGTTGTGCCTTACAGATGGTTAAGGATAAGCAGTACGGCTATTAATAATAAATGTGGTTATAAAAGGTAATATTAAGCAAATGGAACAACGGTTTCATTGCTGTTCGTCATCTTAAAGCTAACATGAGGCCTTCAACAAAGAGCAATCACTCATACCCCATAGTAACTTCAAGACGGCCGATAGCACCGGCTTGAGCGGAATTCTCTTACTAAATGTGTTGAACAACGCTACATCCTTGTATCCATTTTGTCATGGATACGTGGTCGTCAACAAGCATAACATATCGAGCAAAGTGCTCTTGCAAACACTGTCCGTTGCCCGACAATTGGACCAATAAACAATACCACAGGGCACTTATCTAGTTGATTGTAAGAAAACTTTGCAAGTAAAATTGGGATATCTGGGCAATATATATGTACAGATGATCGGAAAAATAGTTTAATTGTTACAAAAAGAAGAACACCAAATATTGAATTTTGATAGTGTATTCATATCAGAAATTTGACAAAATATAAAGAGCACACGCCTCAAGATTAATAAATACCAGAGTTGCATTATAAACGGTAACACAGGGAATCGTTTACGAACTCCACACAGCACGAGAGACAAACACAACCGTAAATGAACATTTTTTTTTTCAAAACTAAATACATACCATTTTCAAATCCTCGTAACACATATTAAATATCAATCCCGGATGATCTTTGTCGGCTTGTTCCATCTCATGTATATAATCATACCATGACCCATAAGGCACTAAAACATAATGTTAATATTTCAATGTCGAAAATAATGACAATTAGATTAGATATAAGTTTTCAAACCAAAAAACATCTCTACTAAAATCATAAAAATTTTCGAATTAACAACCAATACATTGATATATTTAATTAAATGTATTGTCTAAAAGTGATTTTCCTTACAAAGGCGTGAAAACTGAGAATCAAACATGGATCTTCCAGAATCACAGTCTACCAGAACTCTACTAGTTCAGCCAATAGAGGATGGTTTATGATATGATTTTGGAAACCATGCGATATAACACTATCATGATGACAATCGTTGATTTTAGTTGGGGACAATGAAGTTGCAGAGCAATGTTTTCCCTACAAAGATTCAATGTAGCTCTGGCCGAGATTCGAACTCAGTTTTTTTTTCAGTACGATATACTAGTGCAGCTTTTGATGGTATACATATATATATTATTAATTTATATAATTTGAGAAATCTGAGTAGTGGAGAAATTATCACATGACCCTTTTATTTCTAGAGATTGACCAGACCAGGAAACATTATATCAAAAAGTTATATCGCATGTTTTTGAATACATTGTAACAGCTGAACATCTTAACATTTTTTGAGATCCCAATTTGGTAGTATCGTGAGTTTGACATTGCAGTGGGCATGTGTTATAGCAATAGGTGAGCAAGTGCGGCAAACTTTAGATCAAAAGTGCCATATGGTTAAGGAGATATTGATTATCGATGTTTACCAACCAGACTCCAAATAAAAGTAAAGTGAAAAGTCCAAATGAATGCTAGCGTGGTAAACTGAATAAAAATGCAGGGTGCAAACCTACAATAAATGCTAAAGTATTTGCACAAGCTTGGTTAAAAGAGCAAAGCAGTTAAGGATCATTTTGTATAACGTGTTGACTGAATTAAAGTAAAATGAAGATTTATCTGCAACGTGGAAAGAAGGGAAACATAAACATGTAGAACACAAAAAGAGAGCACATCTACAGTATATACCAAACACCCCCACTGGTTTGCTTGAGAACGACAAAGAGGTTTAGGATAGGTTGTGGATAAGGATCCAATATTATGGTATAGTAGTTAAATATGGTAAAAATAAAAATAAAGAAAAAGGGAAAGACAAAATGTCTTATGCACATTTGCAACATATACCTTATAAGCCTTTCTGCAAGTTTGGTTAAATAGTACCAAGCAGTTTACGAGGACTTGCTTTTAATATGGATGCCCAAAAAAGTAAAAATAGGCGGATGTTGTGTGGCTATCATGCACCCTTTGAAGGAGACGCGGAAAGTTTCGATGTTAAACTGTAAAAGAAGGTCTAAATCAGGAGAATAGCAATGTGAGAAACTAAACGTAAATTACACAAGTGAAAGTCAAAAGACTTGGCAATATGTGAGTACACCAAAAAATGGAAGATACAGCTACATTGAGTTATGAACATTTACTCTGGTAAACGAATGGATATGATTTTTAAGAGATAAGGTAATTCTAACACACGTGTAACAGTAGAGTTTGACTGCATTGCAGCAATAGCTTGCCTTTATTATTATACGAATATGTTCACTTCATTATTTGGACAGATGGATTGTCCTTTTGTTTTGCTTGCGTCTGAACCACCTGAGAAATTACAAGCTGTGACAGCAAAATACTCATCTGTCGTTGTTATTGTTTAAACATTACATTATTATAAGATTTGACGTTATTCACCTTTGAAGACTTAAGTTATATTGTTTCGCAGGGTAGGTCCTGTTTTTATATTTCCTACTTTTATTCCTTTGTTCAATTGCCATCTACAGAAACTGAATTTAAAGTATTTTCGAAATTTACTAATTTCAATCAATATTATGCATAACTCAATAGCTGAAATAAGGTCTAATTAAAGTAAATACTTTTTGTAATATAATATACAATTTTGCCATAAAATATCTTACTTTGTCCAGACATCCAGATACGAAAATACTCGTCCCATGATACCATTAAATTTAGCAGCGCCACCTTTTGCCCATGATAGTAATACGATACGCACACATCTTTCGGATTTCTAGTCACATGAATGATTTTTCTTTTGTTCTCAATATGTTCTCGAGGCAAGTATTTAAATTTGCAGTGTGTATCTAATATGCGTGGAGCTGGTAGTTGATCTAATACAGAAAAATCGGAAATAATTTCAAGCATTGTCAAATTTTTATGTTCTTTCACGAGTTCTGTCGTGTTCTTTAACAACATCGACACAATTTCAAATGTCCAATGTGTACCTGCAGAAATGAAATTTACAATTAGCAACTGGTTTATTTGTTGAAGATTTCCTTTTATGTCAGCAAAGACAAGGAAGAAAAATAAATAAGTGAGAATAAAATATGATCTTTTTGTCAAAGCAGGATATAAAATAACCTTTTTTCTTACCCAACTTATAAAAAGGGTCCTTATGAAATCAGCGTCAATCGCCCGTCAATAATCAGTTAACATTTTGATGACTTTCTCAGAAATAACTATATTAAATTTGTGCAAACTTCAAAGATTTTGTGTATGAAAAGACCTTTATAATAATTGTTAATTTCATTTCAATACGATTGCCGTACGCATTAAGCATTGCTTAATATTGATAACAAAATACCGAAGTTATTGTAAATTTAGTTTCTGTATATTTCGACAACTTATGTCTCCGCAGTACAAATAAAATCAAAATATTTAAAATCTAAATAACGAAATATGGTAAAAGCTGCCAGAGAACAAATTATCAATATGACCGAAATAATAAATCCAAAATCAGCTAAAGACAGACCTTTGCTAGTCGGTGATACTTCTCAGTTTTGAACAAAATTTTGTTAAATTAAGATATTGCAAGTTTCCAAATAAAATCGATTTTCGGGCAAGCACCGAAGTACTGGCAACTGAGTTGCTGAATACCTTGTGGGACTAACAGTCCAACAGCAGAGGCATCGGCTCAGTGGTAATAAAAAAAAACAAAATACCGAAGTTACTGTAAATTTAGTTTTTGCATATGCACATTTCGACAACTTATGTCTTTGCAGTGCAAATTAAATCAAATCATTTGGAAATCCATATATCGAAATATGTGGTAAAGCTGACGGAGAGCAAATTTCCAATATGGCCGGAATAGGTAAGAAAAAAATCAGCTAAGGACAGTTTTGAGGAATACAAGGGTCTAATATTTTGATCAGTTTCCCTTCGGATATCGCAAATTGAAATAAGCCTTCCAGGAATCATAAACAAGTGCAAGTAGAAGTGATTTCCTTTTGAGCCGACATTAAACAAGAGTTCCAGAGCAGAACTAAGTTTAGAATTTGGTCCTAAAGGCAAACACATGTTTATTCTGAATTTAAACCCAACTGTAGTGTACAGGATATTGTCCGACTCGATTTGTTTACAATAATGGCTCGAGCGTAGACATGGTTCAACAATTATCCCCATAAGCATAAATTTTTTGACAATTTCCTCTATAACTACTAATGTAAACTAGTACAAACCATACAGAAATGATTAATGGGGTTTTTAGATTAGGGTTCTCATTTAAGTGATATCGACAAAAAAGAAGTATATTTTTTCTGATAAGCGATACATGCTCTGCTACAAAAAAATATCTAAATTTAAGCTCATTTTACCACGTATCAAAGAGACTTTATCTCATGTGCATTTACTTAAACAAAGACTTAGATGTACAGGCAATACAACAGTGACATCATTTGAGATATGATGTTATGAAAAATTTTAAATCATTTTTTTCTGTTCTTAACTCATAATCAAATGTTATTATTTTTTTTTTATTTTGCATTTCAAGTTTAATCAGAAATGAATATAATCTACACTTAAGCATTTAATTATATTACACTTCTTATTCACCAAAGCTCTCCATTGTAATTTAGATTATTAGACAATGGCAGTGGTATACCGAAGGAACAAAGGAGTGGTATTTACAAAAGAAGTCCAAAGACATGGTCAAGACGAGAACATAGAAAAAAGTGATGTTTAAGGCACAAAGCACAATGATAATATGAATCAAAAATAAGGTATTCATAGTGTGAAATCAAATGAAACTGAAAGGGACACCATGTGCTCCGGAAGAATAATCATGTCCTGTTCCAATAACAGCACCCGTCACATTGCAAGTGAGTCAGTATCAAATTAAACACCTGATTTAGGATATCCACATATGAGTACATCAGAATCGCGTGTTTTTAGGTTCATTATATTATTGAGTTGATCTTCTATCCCATTTTCCAAAAACGGTTGTAATGCTGGATATCTCACTCCCTCATACTCCGGACATGGCACGGCCTTGGTTTCGAAGGCTCGCTTTATGTCTTCAGGACTGAGGTTCATGTTCCTTTAAACTGAAATAAATTTCATTTTAAGGTAAATTTTATTTTGAAATAAGTCTACGATGCACACCATACATTATAATTACAACTAAGCAAGTCTGGAGGGCACTGGTGTTTTGACTTTATTGGAGATACATTTTCATCGGAATGTTTGTTAACTAACATCCAAAATATA
>MJUU01032181.1:10218-25541 GCA_002080025.1 Modiolus philippinarum | reverse complement strand
AAGTTGGCTTCTATCTGTTATAGTTTTCCTAATAAAAAATTAAAAATATTAAAATTTTGAAAATTTTACGGAAAAGGGGCAATAACTCCAACATGGGTCATCGGATTTTCTTCAAAATTGCACGGCGGGTAGATCTTGTCATTCTGATCATTTTTACCCTGTCATATTTTTGATATCTGCTACGGTTTTTGAGTTATTTGCCAAAAACAGCAATCTACCCCTACGTTCTATTTTTAGTAACAGCGGCCATGTTGTTTGGTCCTCGGACTAACCGAACACATTTTTTAAACTACATACCCTGGTGATGATCCAGGCCAAGTTTGGTTTCATTTGGCCCAGTAGTTTCAGAGGAGAAGATTTTTGAAGAGTAGTTTACGACGGACGGACGGACGACGGACGGACGACGGACGCCAAGTGATGGCAAAAGCTCACCCTGGCTTAAGCCAGGTGAGCTAATAAGCGATCGAGTGTTCATCCATTTTCTTTCAAACGACACATAAATATTTGCAGAATATTATTAAGGTACAAGTGTTCTAAATTTTGTATAACATTTGATGTGGTCATTTGTCCGGACAGTACCTGTGTGTATTGTCTTGATGTTTATGTACTTCATTGTAAGGGTACTCGTCTTGATGAGTTGAACTTTTTCTGGTTTGATTTTTGCTGTGGGTCTTTTTGTGTGTTTGTTTTTAGCCGTTCGCCACACGTGGGGGAGGGTTTGGGTCCGGGAGGACGGGTTCAGCCCCACCCCAGTTTTTGCGCGTGTCCCAAGTCGGGAATATGTTGGTCATTGGCTTGTCCTTGTCTTCTTGTGAAATTTTAGTTCCTTGCTATTTGGGTTATTGGATGTGGTTTGTTTCCATTGATTTATTCACTTTTTTACCTTTCGGGGCCATTTAGGGCTTACTATATGGTGTGAAGTTCCTCACTGTGTTGAAGACCATATGGTGACCCCTAGATGTTTTGTTTTGGGTCGTTTTAACCTGGATATGGGATGTTGTCTCCTTGACATTTACCCCATTTCCTTTCTTTTTCATATTATAGAAATATGAACACATAACTTTTAACTTCCTTCTTCTGATAGTGAATTAAACGTCTTCACTATTAACTATAGCTGTTATATTTGGCTAAACAGTCGCCATTTTACTATTCGAACTATTTGTAGGGAAGTTGAAGGATAATATCATGTGGTTAATCTCTAAGTGGTGTCACTATCAAAATCAAAGCTCCGATGGAGCTGAAATTCGACAAGCCTGAAAATCCATGTGTTATACAGAGGTAAACAAATACCTTCGCAGATATCCAAAGAAAATCGATCGACTGCTGCATAAAATTGTATAATTTATATGCTTTATTTGGAAATGGTCAAAGAGTGCAATTTATATACATGTATGTTATTCCGTAAAACGTAGAAATACTCGAAAGAGGTGATTTTCGTGTGTCAATCTAATCCATTTGCTATAGATAACCAAAGCACAGGTAAACAAATGCTGCCAAATCGTTTTTTTTCTTCTATGATAAAAGGGACTTTTTGTATACCCGATACAATATTCAATCTAACAAAAATGAAACTTGTAATTTGAATAAAAACATAATAAAAAGGGAGTTTTTTCTATATTCAATACAATATTGATGCCAGCTAAAGAAAATTCCTATAATTTGAGTAACAACATATTACAAAATGGACTTTTTTGCTGTATTCGATGCAATACTAATTCCTGCAATACAATAATTTTCATTTTATTTGACTAAAATATATGACAAAGTTGCGATATAATTTCGATGCCTGAAATTACTAGAGGATGACATCCCCCCGTGCAAGACTGAATCAAATTGTGATTTCTTAGTTATGATATTTGTGTCTGTTAGACAATTTTTATCCCCCCCGCTAAACACAGGCTACTATGCACCTGCTAAACATGTGTTAATCTACGACTATGTACCCTCTATTAATAAATCACAAAAATGGCTTAGTTCAACAATATATCTTTTTAAATAATGCACCAAAATCATAATTCTTTCCACATGCAAATCATCAATATTGGTTCAAATGATCTACAAAATAAAAACTTTCTAGATTCAACACTATAGGAAGAGGTGCGCAGACAAAATACAAATGTATGTACCCTCTATGAAAAATCACAAAAATGACTATGTTCAACAATATATATTGTTAAAAAAACGCACCAAAATCAAAATCCCTATCACATGCAAATTTTCAATATATGTACAAATATGTACAAATGACCTGCAAAATAAAACCTTTCTAGCACACAAACTTTAGGAGGAGTTGCGTGGACAAATCGTGTACCCCCTGCAGACGGATGGACGTACGGACAGGTGTAAAACAATATGCCCCCGACTTTTCGCGGGGCATATTAAAACTTCTTGTAATTTAACTTTAAACATATGACAAAAGGGACCTTTTCTTATTCGATATCATAGTGTTATTAACTGTCTGTTTCTGTATTGGCCCTGTATAGATTCGAGGTTAGCAGTTTTGATCCCGAGACCCGGAGGGTCGAGGGCCAATACAGGTGATCGAGAATCTATACGGGACATATATAGAAACAGACAGTTAATAAAACTTTTATTTAATAATCTAACTTTTTTCCTTCTAGCACTTATACATGTACATTTTTTGTTGTTACTGTTGAAATAAGGGGGTGCTTCGTTTCCGATAATCATTACAGCTTACTCCCCCTCGTTTGTGGACCCATGATTTAGCGAATAAAAAAATATCTATTCTGTATTCTGTACAAGGGCCAATTTTTGATAGGTATCAGCACATTGTCAAAAACATGTTCAAAAACGTACAGTGATGCAGCGTAATGGCGGTCACTGACGGTATATTAATCAGTCACCCGATATGGAATATACAAGGTCGGCACGTGACGTCTTTTGATCTGACAAACAACGTCTTAGGAATTTACTAGAGGCAGGATATATTTTAATGTTGTCATGCTAACTTTATATCTTATAAATTGTAGGTACTTCAACGAAAACATTGAATATTCAAATTCAAGGAATTTAACGGTGTTAAAAGATAGTTATCTGCTTCAATAATAAGAAACTAAACTTTTAATCTCCAAAAATTTTAGGTTAAGGATAATTTAACATCATTAAATAATTACATTTTGTCCACTGCATTTCCGGTATTTTTTTCTTCATATTTACCAGTTATATTAAGAGCTATAAAGGGAAGAACAGTCCAAAATTATTTGGAGTTACGACGCTTTGACCACTAATTAAGATTAACTACACCGAAAATTCAAGAAATATGCAAAAACAAGTAGAAGTTGAAATTGCCATGCACACGGCTACGAGCATTTATTTATTTATTTGAAATTTTTCATTAAAAAAGTATTAGGTTGTTATTTAAATACGACACTTAAGACGTCTTCATGTACCATGTTCTCATTATGTATTTGTGCAATGAAAATGGATAAATCATCAACAATTCTTCGTTGAAGTACCTATAAGTCGTACTGCCCGTGAAACTAAAGCGTTTTAAAAATAAATTTAGCATGGGTGTTGACCAATGATTGTGTTCAAACAACATTGCTGCTCCAACCCTAAAAATACGGACATCAAAAAGATCAAATGACCAAACAAGCTACCTGTACAAACCTCAAACTGCCAATCTAAATTGTATAGGGGTCCACAATAAAACTAAATACGGTAAACCAACCTATTTTCGTGTTTTGTCCCTCTGAGGAACCTTCCCGTCAACAAATTTTCGCGTTTTTTTTTATGTCGATTAATGCATTTGTATTTGGGTATGAAATATTCGCGAGGATTTATTTTCGCGATATTTTCACGTTTGCTAAGATCACAAAAATAAATCGCTCGCGAAAATAAGTTGATTTACCAGGGCAGCGATACAGTCTCGTGTTTTCCTCTAATTATAGAATGTAAAGGGGTCTATAAAAAATCAAATAATAAACTTTATATATCACTTTCTAAAAATGATTGGTCCTCTTCTTATTTGACAATAAAACATCTTTCTATTGGTATAACTGATTTAAGAATTGATAAATATGCATGATCGATATTTTTTCCCTTTATAACCCTTACATTTTGGTGCTTCGTTTCACGATTAATTAAAGGAAAACTATATGGAAAATTATTGCTTTTTTCAAAAAGCTTAGATATGTTTTTTCAAGATGATGTTTTAATTTACACTTAAGATATTGATTAAATTACTTCCAATTTTAATTCAAAATTTGAAAAATCTTAATAGATTTCATACATTCCCCAATATTGCAACAACCGAATGAGGGGTTGGTTTGTATTTATTCTTTTTGTCAAATACTCTTATTTCCCATCACTTTTTATGCATTTTTGCATTTTATGTCAAAGCTGTTAAATTTAAATATTTTCATAATATTAAAATGATGACTTTAAGTTTTCAAATCAGGGAAATCGTTAAGTCTCTACTACGTGCGCACTAAGGCAAATTACAAAATGGAGATAATAACAAAAATTACCAAACAAACCATCACGATCCAAAGTCCAAGAGGCAAAAAGACAAAGCAGATGGAAGGCCAAAGAAAAAATTGACAACCGCAATGGTTCCGATTTGGTTACGGCATTTCAAAAGAAATGACGAGTTAAACCGGTATTATGTATTATGGCGGGCCAAACCTTTGCTTCAATAGCAGTAGTGTCCGTAATTGACAGATATTGATCATCCCAGCATTATGTAAATTTAGAATCTTTAATCTTACTTTGGACTGAAACTTCAGTTTTTTTCACAAGTAACTGATATTAAAACCGGTTTAACCCACCATTTCTTTTGTCAAAGCCTGTACCAAGTCTGGACCGTTGCAGGCGATAATTAATTTTGCCGGTGGTTTTAACCTGATTTGTCTTTTTGTCTCATTGACTTTGGCTCTTGACCACTCTCTTCGGTAATTTTGTTATTACTCCCATCATCTATTAAAGATGGTATGAGACAGAGCGGTTTGGAGTCTTGCTTAATAAGGCGATCACGATTATAAATATATACTTAGTATGTGAAATATGTGCAAGAATTTGCGTAACAAGTCAACTTCAAAAAATACGTATGAAGTTTGATTATTACTGTCCATGTTCGAGAAATTTTGGTTAATTTTGTCTTTTGTTTGATGATTTTGAAATTAAAGCCGTCCTTTTTGTCGTATATTGGAGTACTTAGATATCAATTTTCGTCAAACTCGAGATGTAAAGCCAAGAAATAGAAATCTAGTGGCTTTTGTCGATACCTTTATTTTTAGTTCCGGAGGATATATTGATCGGATGCATTTAGCAAAATATGCCTCATCAATGGAACCAACATCATCGATGTATCTATAAACGAGATTGTAGGATCTAGCATCTTTTATTTTGTAATCGTTTACGAGTCCCTAAAGAAAATCAGTTTAGTAGGAATGAATGTTGATTTTCCTGGTTTTTGAAAGTCACAGATTCAAATGATTATAGTTCTTTTTTATTTTTTCCATTCATATACTCCAGAAATATAAAGCGAGGGGTTCACGTACAGTATGACTGGTGACGAATTTGCTCTTTCTAAATGAAAGATTTCAAATTAGAAATCCAGTACTAGTATTTTTTAACCAAAATCGTAAAATACCAGTATCGTAAACTTCTCTTAGATTAAACACGTTTGACTTTGACTGCAACAACGATTTTTGTCGATCTCGAGATGTAAAGCCAAGAAATACAAATCTAGTGGCTTTTGTCGATACCTTTATTTTTAGTTCCGGAGGATATATTGATCGGATGCATTTAGCAAAAGATGCCTCATCAATGGAACCAACATCATCGATGTATCTATAAACGAGATTGTAGGATCTAGCATCTTTTATTTTGTAATCGTTTACGAGTCCCTAAAGAAAATCAATTTAGTAGGACTGAATGTTGATTTTCCTGGTTTTTGAAAGTCACAGATTCAAATGATTATAGTTCTTTTTTATTTCTTTTTTATTTTTTCCATTTATATACTCCAGAAATATAAAGCGAGGGATTCACGTACAGTATGACTGGTGACGAATTTGCTCTTTTTAAATGAATTTTTTAACCAAAATCGTAAAATACCAGTATCGTAAACTTCTCCTAGATTAAACACGTTTGACTTTGACTGCAACAACGATTTTAGTTGATCTCGGGCTAATAAAAACCTGGTCAAGGTGACACATGATCACCTGTTGTTCATTACATTTTGTTTAATTAGATAAATGTTTTTGATTGTACAAGTCAGTGGCTTTTTTATGTTTAATAAACCTAATAATTTAATGTGACTGCAAATCAAAGACAAAATCCACTTTAACTGTAATCATATTTTCTCCTCTTGAATATTTATTCTTATTCATTTACAGATTTTTTGTTATATCGATTACGTGCGCTTTCCCCTTAATTCGTGAAAACTATTCGATTGAAAACGAAATGAGTACACATATCATATATAATGTTGTTTCACAGTTATCAACCTTGAAGATGGGCAATTGTTTCTACAGATGGTCACTATAAATAAGATATGATAACATTGGACCCTATGGAAGCCCATTCAAAGATACTTTCCTCAAATTGCACAAGGCCAATTGGAACTGACCTTGTTCAATAGTCCTTGGTTGGTCCTCTTTAAAAGTTGTCCGGCTAGTCTGCATTTCATCCCAGATGGTTTATTTTGGAAGCTTAGTTTAATATTCGACCTAATGGGAAAACATATTCATAGATCTTCCCCTATGAAAGCACTTAGCCGATTGGAGCTACACTTGATCACAATTGTCCTAAATCAGAATATAATGCTGAAATCGTAGTTTTGTCCTTTGCTATATTTGATATTAATGAATATTCGGATTTCGTTTGGTTTTATGCATTTGAAACATTTTTTGAATATGGATTTCCTTTGTTTGGGTTCTAGTGCTGCTGATGAAGAATTAATTTCCGAAATGGCCATACAGCTCATTAAAATTATAACAGTTGGAGTTAACATAAGTGTTATGGTCTCATGTTCATTTACTCCATATCCTTTCATAAAATAGAGATTTCCGTTTCTCAATTTCCATAAGTTAAAGCTATAATTTGTGTTTTCGATTTAGATCGGATACTGATGTTTTCATGCGAAATTCCGGGTATTTCGCAATAAGAAAAAAAATATGTATTTCGATCGGGAACACCAGTTTTCGTACGAAAAAACTAGGGACTCTGCATTTTTGTGACTATTGCATATCATAGACGTAGCCATTCAACACCAAACTTATGCAAAATAGTCCCGTGAGAGGTATCTTCAAAATTGTGTCTGTAGGTCTGCATTCCATCGAAAATGGTTGCCAGTAATCTAAAAATGTATAACTTCGGAACATATAACATCCAGGTTTATGAAAATGAGCTTACATATTTAGACTGTCTATGTCAGCAATGCGCAATGTCAGCAATGTTCCAGTTGCGCGATACAGGCTGTTGTGAGTGATTTGTTTATACATTTTGTCTTAAATTTCAAAAAACAATATGACACAGAGGTTTAAATCTAGTAAATTGCAAAAGTGTTAGCATGTCAACTTCAAAATGACCAGGGTATCCTAAACGAGTTGTGTCTCTTTTAAATTGGTTATCATGATCATTATAATGTTGTCTTATATTTTAAAGGACGGGTTGCAATGAGGCCGTTTTCCGGCCCACCTAGAATTTTGATATAATATGTTTCAATGTAACCTACAATATATGCAGTTCAAGATTGTACAATAAAATATCAAAACGCGCATGTGCAGGTCACGTGATCACGTGATTTTACTACTTCTCATGTCAAAAGAATAAATAGAGTATGAATAGAATAAAGATTGGCATATTGCCAAAACAACAATGAACCTCATTTTGATATTTTAATAATATGCAAATGGTGCTATTCTATCCATGATATAATTCTTTTGTTAATCAATATCTTTTTTGAAAGGAAATAATTCAGTTTAACACCGATTACTCTTTGTGAGAAAAATCTACACAAAAACCTCATTACGGAGGTAAATGGAGTACTATGCCATCTCATTTTTTTGATTTTGTCTGGAATTTACTTGGAATTTGTGCTCGTCCGACAATTTTTCATATACTTAAACATATATTTTTATATTTGAAGCAAGATATCACGTTAGTGGACTTAAATAACTTTGAACGCTTGATTGGTATTAGCATAGGTTTTAACCTTAAAATATTTTTTTTTTGTTTTTTTGAATTTTGCCTCGAATTCAAACACTGAGACATGGATTGTTGCAATGTGGATATTTTGCGCTTTACTTGGTGTAATTAAAGAATATGTGTATTAAATATTAAAAGGTTTTCTTATGAATTATACCAACAAAACCTGTAAAACTAAAGATGCATGTATCTGTTATATTTTAACTCAGAAAGGTGATTGTTAGATTCATATATTCAAACCTCATTTCTGTCCAAGTGTCACCTCTATAGGAATATTATAGGTGCTCCTGTAATATATCGAGAGGGGAAACCTTTTTTTAAGACAATTTTTTCTTAAATGACAGTTATAAAACTGAATATATAATATATAAAGGTAACATAGGAAACAAACTAAATTGAAAATACAAAGAAATTGGAAAAGAGATTTTCAAATTTCTTCAGAATGTTTTTTGACATATGACAGATGATGCTTTAAGGCAATTGATTATGCCACGGCTCATAAATATTGTCTCAAATCCACAAAAACATAATTTTATATCGGGAAAAACAATTAAGGAAAAAATAACAAAATAAATATCATCTACTTTTCAAACCAGATCTTCTTCAGCTTTTTGGCAAATTGCCAGGTTGGAAAAAAAGCTAATTCAAGGTATGAAATACTAGCAAAACCACATTTACTTAAAATTTTGATGTTTATAAAGCTTTATTGTGCATGTAAGAATCAATCAAACTTTGATAAACGAGACAAATCACAAAACAGAATATCATAAATACACTGAATTTTCAGTTTAAAAATACATTTTTTTCAATTTTTTTATATGACTTGCATTCGGAACTAGCTGGGCATTTTGCATGCATAATTCTTATTAAATAAGTAATCTCTTGTAAAATTATTGGCTGGTTCCGAATGCAAGACAGGGTTAAAACTGAGTTTGAATATACCCCATGTTGACTATTTTTCCATAGGCTCAATGTTAATTGCCATGAAGAGGGGTATTAGAAATGAGCTTATTTCGGCGGAATGAGGCAATGTTTTGAAAAAAATTCTAATAAGGTTAAAAACTACAGATGTTCTGGTGTTGAAAGATATCAAAGAAATTATGATTTTACTAAATTTATTTTTTGGCAAATCAGTGGGCCGATTTAAGGCCTTAATGCAACCCCTCCTTTGTTTGAGATAGAAATTAAGAATTTAAAATTGAAAAAAGAAAATGCTCGACAATTTACTGTCGAAGTTGTCAGAGATTCTTATACACGTAGGGTCATTACATTTACATCATCAATATATATTTTTTTATTTTCACGTTGTATCGTATATTTCAAAACTATATGGGATAGAGGGTAAGTTTTAACCCCGAAAATGATCATCTTGTTATTGACTATATTTATTTACAAGGTCCAAATTCACAGAATACAGCTAGTAATTTCATTTTATCGTCAGATTTTCTCAAGACAAAAACAAAAACAAAAAAAACTGTCAGATGATGATCATGTTTAAATTGCAAAAATGCTTCAATATAAGCAAGGCAGCTTAAAAGACTCTTTTGAGCTATTAGTTAGGGTGATGAACATTTGAAATGTCATTGCAACAAAATTCAGTATCAAACAAACAGTGAATAAGCTATCTAGTAATATTTTTTTTTAATTTTTTAAAATTCTGTACGGATGCGTATCAAGAGATAAAACACACACGCATCATGCAAAAGCTTATAGATATATTTTGTCTGTTTCAAATGAAGGTTTCTTAATAAAGATACTTTTTTTTCAGTTAACGCGATCAAATCTTAAATTTGCCATGTTCACTTTTATTCAGGGAAATGGCAGACAAAAATCTATTGAAGTTATTAATTCTTCTGTACGACATATGTAAAGATGCATTGAAAGATTTCTTCAGAGCTAGATGTGATGATAGAAATAAGCTTACAGTTTCTGCGTATGTCAAAGATCATAAAGAAAGGTTATTTAATCATTTATTTAGTGGAAAATGTCATATGTGTTCGGAGAACAACACCCAGCATATATGCATCAAAGTCGAACAAGCTCAGTTCTCGACACTTTTTGAGTCAGGGGAGTTATTAGACGATGTTTTGACGAACCCAATGAATAAACCACATTTGGATTTATTGCAAGAGAAAGATTTTGCAATCGACAGCTTAGATATATTTAATTTGCAATATCTTCTTTTAGCTGCTGATTTGAAACTACAAGAACATCAGTGGATAATTAATTTTTATACACATAGATTTCGACTTTCGGAGTTGTCTTCCAAATATGAATGCATTAGTAATGACCAAAATTCTAAGATATTCGAAGACATACGAAAAACTGTTGTTGACATGTATCAGATTTCTAAAGATAGATGGCAAGTACAGATGGTCGTTAAGCAGATAGACTTTTTAAGTATGGCAATCCCGGAATGGAAAAATGTTAAAAAGTATTGGCATACCATGCAACAGGAATTTAATATGCAGGTAAATATTTTTATGCTCTAACCACAAAATAATTAAAGATTTAAGAATTTTACATAATGAAGTTATGTACATAACAATCATGTCTTTCGTTGTCATTAAATTACCCTTTCAATAAAAAAGTAAGTTACATCCTTTTGACTTTAATTAAAAAAAAAAAGATGCACTAGCGCATTTAATAAAATTGAAAATAAAAAAGCTATACATTATATTGCTGCGGTCAAGCAAGTGGCAAAACTTTCAATTTATCGAAGTTAAGACTTACACCCCGAGCTCTCTACCTTTCACTGACTAGCTGTCGTACAAAGACAACATTGTATACATTTGTCAGGTTTTCACGTCTGATATATCTACAATGTAGACATTTGACATCGATGAATCTTATACATTGTGTAAGCTTGGGGTGTTAATCTTGACTTCATTACAATAAAAGTTTTGCCTTCCTTGACCGCAGCAATAAAGCTTCCAAACAATTGTCAACAAGAAAAAGACACCTGTATTTAATGTTTCATTCAATGCATATATATATATATATATATATATATATATATAAAGATCAAAGAACAAAGCAACAACACCAAAAATCCCGCTGTGCCAGATCCTAAGGATACACACTCTCTGACCTGATTATAGACAACATAATAAACAAAGTGAATGACACTAATAAAATAACAGTTGATATTTCGAGACCTGTCCGTCCCTTCATTAAAACATAATAAAAAAGTAAAAAATAAAACCTATTTACAAAGACTAAACTACAAATATTTATACAAAGTGTCGAGAGCTACATGTTGGATGCTGTTGTTTACAGATGTAACATGAGAAGGGAAAAATTTTTTTGTCAGTATGCGTACATCGATTCTATTAACACTACTGTTACAAAATTGGGTTTAACGCCCAACGAGCAAAACTTCAGCCATATCGGCACAAAAACAAGTTAATCATTTCAAAAAAGAAAGAAAAAAAATGGGTAGGGGCGGGATTTTTAGCAAAACTATATCTTAAATTTTTATATTCAAACTGGATTTCAGCTTTTCTATCCAGAACTTTTCTTTAGCTTGCCTCTGTGTGTCTGTCCACGGTCGATTTTGGTCAATTGGTACTACTTGCATATCTTTCCAGTCATGACCGTTGGAATTGAAATGTAATGCGGTGGCCTGTGATCTTTCTTTTTTCCGAATGTGGTCACGGTGTAAGTTGATACGAAGGTTTAGTGAATTTTTCGTTTCACCAACATACTGTTGTTAGCAAACAGAGTAAGTGATGAGATAGATGACATTATCTGACTTGCAGGATAAATTGGTAAATATTTTGTATGTGTCACCGGTTGCTGTGCTCTTGAAGATTTTTGTAGAAGAACTAAATTTGCACAGAAGACAACGTCTGTCGGAACATGTTTTAAATTGTCCATTTTCAGGTGATGGTAGTTTGGCTCTAACGAGAATATCTTTCAGATTTTTGGGTCGACGGAATGATATTAGCGGAGGTTCAGGAAACAATTTTTTCATTTTTGTTGACGCATGAAGAATTGGCATAAATTCACGGGTTATAGCAGACAAATGGGGTAGCTGTGGGTGGAAGGTAGCTACCGGGGGGTACGTAAATTCTTTCTCTTTCTTTCTCGTTATTTTAACAGTTCCTTTCGGTCAATCGAGGAGACCTTTTGAATAGTTTTTCTGACTTGCTTTTCCTTAAAACCCCTGTTTACAAGATGTTGGGTTAATTCTCTGCTCCTATGTTTAAATGTCTCTTCTTGTGAACAGATTCGACGTATACGGGTAGAAAGTCCGTGTCGGGTCGCATTTACACAGTGTCTAGGATGGCAACTACCTGGGAGCAGGTAGGCGTGTGAATCTGTCGGTTTAGTGTGTAAATCAAAATGAATTCGACCATCAACAAAAGTTGAGGTCGTGTCTAGAAAGACATTTGTTGTTTCAGATATGTTGACTGTAAATTTTATGGACGGATGAAAATTATTGATGAATTCAACAAATTCATCAAGATGTTGTCTAGTGTCGGTCAATTTCATTTCGATATTTTGTAAAAATGACCCACAATATCGGTCATACGTCACAGTACTTTAATGCACAGTGGAAAAACAACCTTAGTGTTTGTTCTAAAAAATGCTACATCTTTTGAGAGATAATACCACCAATAAAATTAGAAATCTTACTACCGAGGTTTCAAGAATGAAAGATCTTCTTAAACATTCCTGCGATTCGTTTGATTTTTCAACTTATATGGATAAACTAAGCCATTTCGTAGGTAAACATGAATCGAAACTTAAGAATAAGTAACAACGTAAATTTGAAAGAGACAACATCATTCATGTTTTTCCAGCACAACAGACGACGGAAGGCACTGAACGTCCGAAAAAACGTAAAAAACAGACGTTTCAAAAAGAGGCAGACTACAACAGATAGCGGAATATCAACTGTTTTAAATCTCTTTGCCACTCCTCTCTCAAAAGCAGAACAGAATCGATTCTCTCCAAGGGCCTTGGGTTTTGTCCTACTCCAAGTCACCTAAATGTAGGACAACTGGGGGACGATTTGAATGCTTTCTTTAGACGTTTACGACTAAAGGAATATTTTGCGCGGAAGCAGGAAGAGGAGGGTATATCAGAGCATTCTGATTCAGACTCCGAGTCTGAATCAATTAATCCCTTCAAAAAGAAAAATTCTTGGACTCCCAAGTGCAGTAAATCAAAGGCCTTGGAATTGTACATCGAAAAAGTCCAAGAAAAGGTGGAATGCCAATTGCCACAACAAAGACCTGCTATATCTAATTTATCAAAAAATGAAAAGCAAGCTATGCACAGTTTAGAAAAGAGAGAGGATATCGTTATTAAAGAAGCCGACAAAAATTCTACTGTAGTCGTCATGAATACCGACGACTATGTTGCCGAAGCAACCATGCAACTATCAAAGCCTGAATTTTACAAAAAATTAAACACCAATCCCACTAAATAGTATAGTGAAGAAATTATTTCAGCATTTAGGCAAATGGTAGAACAAGATGACTTAGATCAGGAAACTTTTGAAGGTCTTCTTCCTGAAAACCCGAGACCTGGCTTATTCTATCTTTTGCCAAAAATACACAAAGAAGGAATACCCGGACGTCCAATAGTTAACTGCATTGGTCATCCAACAGAAAAAATGTCGAATTTTTTAGACTTTCATCTTCAACCTTTCATTGAGAATTTGCCCTCTTTCGTTAAAGACACTACCGATTACATAAATAAAACACCGACTGAAGACCTCCCACAAAACACTCTGTTAGTAACTCTAGATGTAACTTCACTATATACCAATATTCCACACAATGAGGGGATAGAAGCCTGCCGCAAAATTTGGGAAGGAAGAGCAATACAATCACCTTCTACCGAGTCGCTGGTCAGTCTTTTAGATCTTGTACTGAAACGTAACAACTTTGTTTTCAATAACGACAATTTCCTTCAGGTTAATGGAACAGCAATGGGTACTAAAGTAGCACCATCATATGCAAATATATTCATGGGAGATTTAGAAAAACGCATGCTCCAAGAAGCACCCTACAAACCCTACAGTTGGTTGCGCTTCATAGATGATATCGAAATGAAATGGACCGACACTAGACAACATCTTGATGAATTTGTTGAATTCATCAATAATTTTCATCCGTTCATAAAATTTACAGTCAACATATCTGAAACAACAAATGTCTTTCTAGACACGACCTCAACACTTGTTGATGGTCGAATTCATTTTGATTTACACACTAAACCGACAGATTCACACGCCTACCTGCTCCCAAGTAGTTGTCATCCTAGACACTGTGTAAATGCGATCCCACACGGACTTTCTACCCGTATACGTCGAATCTGTTCACAAGAAGAGACATTTAAACATAGGAGCAGAGAATTTGCCCAACATCTTGTAAACAGGGGTTATAAGGAAAAGCAAGTCAGAAAAACTATTCAAAAGGTCTCCTCGATTGACCGAAAGGAACTGTTAAAATAACGAGAAAGAAAGAGAAAGAATTTACGAACCCCCCTGGTAGCTACCTTCCACCCATAGCTACCCCATTTGTCTGCTATAACCCGTGAATTTATGCCAATTCTTCATGCGTCAACAAAAATGAAAAAATTGTTTCCTGAACCTCCGCTAATATCATTCCGTCGACCCAAAAATCTGAAGGATATTCTCGTTAGAGCCAAACTACCATCACCTGAAAATGGACAATTTAAAACATGTTCCGACAGACGTTGTCTTCTGTGCAAATTTAGTTCTTCTACAAAAATCTTCAAGAGCACAGCAACCGGTGACACATACAAAATATTTACCAATTTATCCTGCAAGTCAGATAATGTCATCTATCTCATCACTTGCTCTGTTTGCCAACAACAGTATGTTGGTGAAACGAAAAATTCACTAAACCTTCGTATCAACTTACACCGTGACCACATTCGGAAAAAGAAAGATCACAGGCCACTGCATTACATTTCAATTCCAACGGTCATGACTGGAAAGATATTCAAGTAGTACCAATTGACCAAAATCGATCGTGGACAGACACACAGAGGCAAGCTAAAGAAAAGTTCTGGATAGAAAAGCTGAAATCCAGTTTGAATATAAAAATTTAAGATATAGTTTTGCTAAAAATCCCGCCCCTACCCATTTTTTCTTTCTTTTTTGAAATGAT
>MJUU01032178.1:0-28464 GCA_002080025.1 Modiolus philippinarum | reverse complement strand
ATATAAGAAAAATACACAATAAGAAATGCACAAAAAATTATTCAATGATAAACAAAAGTACAATAATCATCAGTTTACGGAAATGTCACATTTTGGTCCTCCTACCGGTTTCACTGTTCTACAGATATTCATGGCGCTAAACTAACGACGTTGTCAAGCGTCTCTTAGTGATATAACGTTACAATCAAGTTGAAAGTAAAAGTAAAAGTGACGTTTCTAAAAATATGATTCTTTATTACGGAATGTTATTCTAATTAAAGATGAATAAAGAATGAACTTAACGTAAAATACAGTTATAATTCAATTTCGGTTTATACTTTTCTATAAAATATGTTTCCTTATTGATTCGTTCCGCTTCCGTAGTCCCATCTTGAAATTGATATAACGGGAAAATGCTATAATCTCGATTAGCACAAGTGTCTAAGTGTTCACTTAATGGAATTTGTCTTGTATTTGGATTCCTTATTTGTTGCCTGTGAACTGTGAATCTAGTTCGAAGCGATTTTCCCGTTTGGCCAATGTAATTTTCGCCGCAACCTTTACACGTTATGATGTAGAGTAAATTTCCGGAAGCACAACTGAAACTATTCTTTATTTGAAATATTTTTCCGGATTTAAATGTAAATAAAGAACATTCCATTATGTTTACGCAAATCCCACAATTAGAGCGTCGGCATTTCGTCACTGTAATTTCTTGTTTATTTATTTCAAATTTTGCGGACGTCAAAAGTCTCTTCAGTGATTTCGGTTGCCGCTTACTTTTTATAATATCATATTCTTCAAAGACTTTTTTCATCCTTTCATCCCGACTTAACATTGGCAAATTCTGATATATGGTACTAAAAACTTCAGTTTTTCTCGGATTATGTGTAGATATATAGGCAATTACATTTTTGTCATCATTTTTATTTCTTACTTGTCTTAATTCCTGAATATTCATAGCAGATGCTTTTTGAATGCCAAAATCTATTACTACTTCGGGATATTTTCGTTGAAGTAAAATATCTATATATATATTGTACATCTTTTGTCAGTCGATATGTGTCTGAAAAAGGGTCGCGGAGACCTGAATTATAACACAATTTTGTACATATTTTTAAATCTGTAGTGTTGTTATAGTTACTTTAATTTTTTTATATTATCTTTCTTGTAATTGCATTAATCTCCGGTTTCTATCGTTGATTAATCCGACACTCAATCGTAGGAACCCAACGGGGTTAAAATTAGAGAAATGAATAACGAGATTGCCTTCCCACCGAGGGATTTGGCTGTTCTTCGAATGCACAGATATTACAGACAGATTACATTGCCCACGCCATCTCTGTGGGAGACCAAAGGGATGTAAAATAGAGTGAACCACAAATTTATTTTGACACGTAATGTGACTCTTAAGTATATTAATTAACCGAAATTTTAACAAGTCTACGGTGGTCTAGTGATAGCGTATCAGACTTTGAACCCTTACAACCTTGACTGAAGGGCTTCGAATCCCACTGGAATCAACAAAAATTTAACATTTAATATTAAAAGACTTAAGACTTAGACTTATATATATATATATATATATATATATACTTTGTGTGGCGGCATTCCTTGTCGAAAGACATTGAATCCTCTCTGCTATACACACAGCTGATCTGCACGAGCACCTATACATCATGTACTGCGTTACAACCCTAGATTAAACCTACGAGGAGGTATCACCCGGTTACCGAAAGCTATATACTTAGACTATATTCTTAATCAGAAAGCAAGTACGGAAATTATTGATCATATAAAAATGACAACAATTTCGTCATCCTTTATCATGTGTTTATGAATCAGATAGTAAAAACTTTTCCTTTTATTTTGGCCTTTTTTTACATTTAATATTTCCATATCGTTGTTTATGGATAAATATTACCCTTTTTGGTTCTTTGACATTTTAAACAAAAAAGGAGTTTCGTTACAACACTTTGAAAACAACATTTTAAGGAAATCACAAATTTAGTAGTTTTGTCTATGAATGTAGTATTGTTTATCTAAGGCTGGAGTTTGTTTCCTGTAGTGTGGAGTCCGTAAAAAGATTCCCCGTGCGAGAGATGTATGCTCTGTATATATGTCAATTAGGCTATGCATATTCTTTGAATAATTTCTTATATGTATACAATATCATACATTCAACTTTTGTTTGTTTATTTTTTCTTTTTATTTCATTTGCTTCTTCTTATTATTATTATGTTTTTTATTTATTTATTCTTTTTTTTTTAATTTCAAAATGCATTCTGATCACGTGTTTGTAGTACCTACATCTCGTTTATTTGCGTATGACTCGATGAGTTTATCGTTATTATATATATGTTATGATGGTCTTCTAATAGCCCTTTTTTCGGGCAATGGATGACAGTGATTGTAGGAACAATTTGTTAATTAATTGAATGTTTGCTGAAGTGCCGATTCATGTGCTATATATAAAATATTGATGAAGCTTTGTTCGACAGTTAGCAATGAATTCCGCTAAAACCGATGCTAAGGGCTGTTTTGACCTTGATATGATGTATGAGAAAAAAAACTTACTTTCGAAGGCCACATGGTGACTTCAAGATGACGAACATTAATAAAAGCTGTTTAACCCACCATTTCTTTTGATTTTACTGTACCAAGTCAGGACCATTGTGGTTGACATTTTTTTTCCGGTGGTTTTACACAAGCTTTGTATTTTCGACTCTTTCCCATTCTGTTATTTCCTTCATTGATATAATTTAAATAAAAAGCTGAACTTACACTGTATTGTAATGAGGTTTCAATGTTATGTTTAGATTAATTGTAACATAGGCATTACAATTATTAAGCACTTAGCCTAGGAAATTGTAGTACGAATTCGGACAAAGGGGAAAATAAGTATATGAGCAATGAAGGGATATGGAGTAAATGGACATGAGACAGTCTCTACAAATACATGGCAAAACAAAGCAATAAAACAATGCTTTAATTGTTGTTCTTCATCTTGAAATATATATGATGCCTTCAACAAGAAACTCTGCTCATACCTCATAGTACGTTCATAGTTCTGGTTTGATCGGAATTCACTACTACAGTAATTGTCGAAAAACGTTACACCAATATTTATCATCATCCATAAATGCGGCGTTGTCAACACACATAAAATTAACTGGCACAGCGTTTTTACAATGTCTGTCATTCGCTGCCAATGAAAAGCTGGTCCAAATAACAATTTGATATTATACAAATTTTTCCGGGAGAATCAAGGATATATTCATTTTCTGTGGGAGATATAAGAAGGGGAAAATCTAGAACTTGACATTGGCAAAAGAATTTGGGATAAGGGCTTGAGAACACTTAATCATTCGAAATATGAGTAATTTATTCGACGAGATCGAACGTTGTACTTTTATTATTTTCAGTGATTAATTACATGTATGTCTTCCTGGTTTTTATGATCATTTAAACTGGATTTTTCTTTAATTATTTCCCTGTTTGGTTAATAAGCACTTAAGATTTGTAAAGCACTTCAATCACAAGTTACTTGTTTTAAAAAGTCATGTATATTTGTTGTTGTACTTCTCGATCTTTTATTAAAATATTAAATACTATAGCATTTTTAAAGGTAATACAAAAATTAAGTACATTGTACTGGTAACGGTGGATAAATCGAGGAAGTACATTTTAATTCTAAATGATTGTAACGATGTATATTTATTTAATTAATGTTAAGTGATTAAGTGACATATAAGCTTTAAGCATAAAAAAGGATATTGAGGATTTTTGCTTTTTGCTTTATACTTTAATGGCTTACAATCTTTCCTTGAAGACAAACATTTGAATGGACTAGCTAGTATTTCTGATGACATTGAAACTCATCTTAATGTTAATCTTAAATTATTCTTAATATTATATGCAGATGATACAGTTATTTTAGCAGAAGAAGCCGAGGATTTACAAAAACAGCTTGATTTCTTTAACGAGTATGGTAAAACTTGGAAAATGAAAGTAAATGTCTCAAAAACTAAGGTTATGATCTTTTCCAAGGGTGGGACTCCGATGAATCTCCAGTTTAATATTGATAAAAATAAAATAGAAATTGTGTCGGAATTTAACTATTTGGGTGTTCTTTTGTCCAGAACGGGAAATCCAAAACGTTTTCAAAAACTACTGTCTGAGAAAGCTAAAAGAGCCATGTTTCATATACTGAAAATGGGTCGAACTCATAACCTATCAATAAAATGTCAATAAGACCTATTTGACAAGATTGTCAAACCTATATTGGTCTATGGATGTGAAATTTTGGGGTGTGGAAATGTAGATATAATCGAAAGAGTACACCTAAAATTTTGCAAACTTCTTTTACACTGCATGAAATGATGCATTTAATGTAACATTATATGCATAAAAATGCAAGTTGAACTTTCAATTTAAAAAAATTAATTCAAGTTTAGATAGGCAGAAAATGTAGAATTTACTTCATGTTTAATATACATTTAATTTTTTTTTTATTATTCTTAAAAATTTACTCCGTGGTTGTGCGGGATTGATAAATACACAACCCATCTTTCGGATGGGATGTAAACTCAGGTCCACGTGTTGGAAGAAACGCCACGCTTCCTAAACGTTAAAGAACCCTTGTAGCAAGCTCTATTGGGGTGGTCCGTAGGTGATCGGCTACAAGGCTAAATTCCCCGCCCTTGACGATTTCACCCTACTTTCCAGTGGCAGTCAGAATTTCCCGTCCCATGGCCCTTTCATACCCCAAAGTGATTATTTATTAACAAACTTGTTCTCGTCTTGATATAGCTGGAATATTGCTGAGTAGACGTTAATATTCAATCAATCAATCAATAAAAATTTACACCTAGTTTAAAGTCAAAATTAAATTTAGTTAAACCAGACATTTAATAAAAATAAAGTGAAACTTTAAATCAGATTGAATTACTAATTTAATTAAAACAAAACTTTTAAAAACTTTTAGTTTAACAAAAAAATAAATTTATAAAATTTCTGGTTTATTTTTGATGAAATTCAATTAAATTACATATTTGAAATAAAGTAAACCGATTTAAATTAGAAAAAAAATCTAATTTAATCAGGTTTAAATCTGTCTGTATCTTTTTAAATCAGATATTTAATTCCATTTAATTTTTAACTTTACTAGGTGTAAATGTGGAAGAAAAATTAAACGTATGATTCTTCCGTAAATGATGGTCTATAGATTAAGATGATCCATATAAGATTGGTGCTTGGACCTCGTCTCACACCGGTAAATGACCAACCATAAGTGTTCACTTTTGTGATACAACAATTGTAACCATGACTAAACATTTTAAAACACCAAGTATATAATGAATTCTTAAATGTGACTTAATGTTTTTAAACTGTTAAATAGCTTTTCGTGTATGTGCTATAAAATTGTGTAACTTGCTATAAGATCGAAGACCTTCACGCACATTTTTGTCAGAGAGACACTTTTGATGCCCCCAATATCTTTCATATAAACTGACAGTCAAACATACAAGAGTAAAACAATAAACCATCAACCTTTCGCCACAGGGGCATAAAACCAGATTTGTTGTCCTTTCTTCACTGACCTAATGAAACAAAGCCCAACACAAAAATTATTAGAATTATAGTGTTTGTTTGTTGTTGTTTGTTTTCAAATTGTCAAGTGCAAAGAAATGTACTCATTGTTGAAGCCATTCCATGTAATTCCAGACAAAGAACATGCCGAAATCCTTTTTCTTGTTCTGTTCTAAAACTGAAAAATTCAACACCGAACTATATGATTTGTGGAGAACTTGGTAGATATCCATTGGAAATTGATATCAAGATATCAAAATGAAAATTATTTCATTTTGGTGTAAGTTAATACTAAGCAAAGAAAGTAAATTATCGTCTCGATCATACCGATTAGCATTTGCACTTCATTCTATAAATAATGTTGACATGTCATTCATAAAAAGGTTAAAAATATATTCGGATGAATGCGGTTTCTCGAATATTTGGTATACACAATATTTTGTAAGCGAAAATTGGTTGAAAAATATTGTAAAAATCCGACTACAAGACCAGTTTAAACAGTTATGGAATACACTTTTACAAGAATCTTCAAAAGCTAAAAATTATAGAATTTTTAAGGAAAAATTTTAATTTGAACACTATTTGAATGTTTTGGATATAAATGATAGTATTGCTACGGGAAATCACCATCTCCTTATTGAAATAGGCACAGGCGATGAGTTTCACTATTTATTGGAATGTCAGCATTTTAAAGAAACCAGGAACAAATATTTAGATAAGTTTTATGTTTCAAGGCCAAATGTAATTAAATTTAATAAGCTATTCAATATGAAAAAGCAATCAAAATTGAAAAAAATTATGCAATCTCCAATTTATTTTGAAATCAATACAATTGGTATACATGCAGTAAAAACTTATAACCTTGATATAGCAAAAACCTGCCTATAAATGGTATCATAAATCTTTAGAACGCATATCTAGTGTAACTAACTCCTGAAAAGAAGACATTGCTCTTGAATTTATGATGTATAGCAAACATAAACTGTCATGCTGTAAATAAACAGAGAATATCGGGTTTTAAGAATCACTGAAAGATTTCATTCTATAAATCGATATTTTGACTAATGGGCTTTCAACGGTTATGTTATTATTTTTGTAAATCATAATTTTTACATGAAAAAAAGACTGTATATTTTTATAAGCTTTAATCTCAATTTGCATCTATTTTAATCTATGATAAAGGCCAAAAAATGAAACAAAACAGTTAAAGTGATAAAATACGACAAATGGGAACAAAAACGTAAAAAATTGAACCCAAGTATCTTGCCCATAAAATGTATATGACGCATCAGTTGTAATGATGTACTGAGATGAGATAAATGTGTCATTTATCCATAAAATCAAATTTTGTACAGCAAGATACAGACAAACATAATCCAAGGTAATCCATTTCGATTCCGAACTCTTTCGTTTTTCATAATGTCCCATTTGCAGTAGAAAAACGGCTTCAAAATAAATGGATAATATCAGAAATACGGATGAATATGTCTTGGCAATGTTAACACGATTGGTTTGTAATAGAAACACATATGGTATAAGTCTCATCGTATAGTAAGCCATAGTGGCAAGAAGAGTGGCAACAAGAACATAATCTTGAGAAGTGAACACTTGAACACCATCACATGGCTTGCACTCTGTTTGCATCGAATAAAAACATCTGATAAACAGAAGCATTATGACTGTTATTATAAAACAACAGTAAATAAACAAAGCAGAGTCTACTGAGTAGCTTCCCTTGACTCGCAAGATATATAGAAGAAGTAGCGGTATATTCAATATTATACAAAGAACGACAACTATATACTTTCTAGTTTTTCTACCTGCTTCATTGCCGTTGTTAGCGTCGATTGCTGTAACGTTTAACATGTCGTTTCGAATGTCATTGATATTTGCGTATTCACTTCTGAAGTCATGAGAAGATTGGGAAGGCCAAACATCCGAAATAAACAACATTGAAACTAACGAATACTCCAATATGGTTGGATCAAGGAACGTAACCGCATTCTGAAGTATGTTGTTTGTAGTCAAATTTGAAATGCAATTAATGGTTTGATTTGCAATGATTACATCCGATTCATTTGTTGCAAATTTAAAAGCCTCCTCATATGCCCGAGAAAACCGTAAAGCGATAACTGCTACATTTGCCATTAACACAACCAGGAACGCAAAATATATTGCTGGACTACTTTGAAAGGCATATTGGCAAAATCTGGTCAGGAATGCCGATTGGACAAAAACGAATATGATTCCTAGAGAATGAAAAACAATCTTCAGTTCATTTGCATAGTCTCCCTTATTGCTTTGTTCTGAACACATTATTTCAAATGTTAGAAAGATAACGCTATACACAATATTCGAAAGAGTAAACAACCAAAAAAATCTTAGCCTTATTTTATTGCAGATGTTCCAGTTTCTGTTCGGATAAAGTACATTTGGTTTTAGAAAAGAATATATCGATATAAAAATGTAACACATTGTGGCACCACAAGATGTAACGATCTGTACAAAAACTGCAATATCACTCTTGATGATTTTCTTTGCTGCGTTACTAGATCCTATGAGTAGAGTCTCAAATATGATAACGATGAAACTTACAAGTAATACTATTGCTGATGTGCTGCCATCATGTTGGAAAACATCCTCACTGTGCGTGTTCTTTAATCGACCAGCGAAAAATGGCATGACAAATATAGCCTTCAGAATTTTTTTCATAATCGACATTTTGAAAATCTGACTGTAGTTTGCGTTGCCTGAAATATATTTATGAAATCAAAGTACGCTTAGGTATAATGCTTGGTTTGTTGTATTGACTAAGTTATTATAATTGTGTTGAATATAGAATATCTTTAGGTAGGAGTGGTGTTGAGATATTTCTTATTTTGAGTGAACCTTCGCCTTTCAAACATGCAGCTCATTAAAATTATTGCAGTTGGAGTTAGCATATGTGTTATGGTTTCATGTTCATTTACTCCATATCCTTTCGTGAAATATGCAAATTTTAGGAAGCAGGTTACACTCGACAAGAGTATGGTCATTAAGCCGTTTTGTTCATAACTTATAACATTTTCAAAATGTGCTCAAAAACATTTAATGTCGACAATCGTGTAATTAGGTAGCCTCTGGCACTTGTACTTCCTATGAGTAAAACTGATATATGCCATATTTGTATGTACAAAAGGGGATAACAGGAAACAATTACAATGCCTGAAGATTACAGTCACATCTCACAATCTGTCAGGGAACTTCAGAGGAAAAACACAAACAATACAAAAGACAAACGTAAACAAGGATAGTAACTCGGGACAGCCAGACTTGGTACCGGCACTAGCAAAAGCCAGCGGTAGGGTTTAACCGGTTTATGGGTACTCAAACCTCCTCTTTATCTGTCTCGTTTCCCTAGAGTATAATACACATATGAATAAAACTCAATACATTTAGACTTCTTACTCAATGACCATGTTTACTTACATATAAGCTGTAGAACATGGCTGTAAGTAGCATATTGTGTCTATTTAAGCCAATTTACAGTGTTTTGGAAAATGGTACTACTCCAAGGACACCCAGAACCAAAACCAATTTTTTGCTGCAAGTGTATAAACATTTTCCCTTCCAAATGGCAGTTAGTATATTTTGGTTCTGAAGGTGCTATACAGCGAATTTTAACAAAAACTTGCAAAAGATGTAGAAATCTGTCAAAATTGTATTGAAATGGCAAGTTCAGTGGATGAATCTTTCATCTTAAAGTATGAAAATGTATTTGAATTGATATTCTTATGATAGTATATTGATAACAGATGAACTGATAAAGCAACTTTAGAGATGATTTGATACGTTCTAAAACTGGGATATCGAAGGAAATGAATTCACGAGTAAGTGGTCCTACCTCTTTAACCGTGGAGAGTGATAAAATATTTCCTAATCATGACTCAGATAAATAATAATCCATATCGTCCGCGAAATTTATGGAAACTGAGAATGTATAAAACACAAGAAAGCCCAGGCAATATTCAATCAACACAAAGTCTTGTTAATAAGAATGTCGCGTTTAACTATGCTGAGAATATCAGAAAAAAGTTAGAATGATAACGATTTTTTTCTGTAAAGATGTACCGAACATTCAAAAACAAGGACTGAATATTCTGCCGTTTTGATTATTATTAACAAACAAACAAGACTGAAAAATTTGAATTTTATATTGTTATGAGTTACTTTTGTATATTCACCTTCGCATGGCGAATTTAGCTCTCAAAACTATTTTCAACTCTTTGTATAAATGTAGATGAGTTCAAAAACCTGATTACAATTTTTAGTTGACCAGTTATCATAAAAGATTCAACAAATGAACTAGTTAATGCGAATTCCTCTCTTACTTCTGTAAATTATAACGTACTTCAGTGCAAATATAAACAAAGCTATACTACTTTCACTTTTTCATATGCTGTTAATATTGACAGTTTCGCATTTCTAAAATATTCATGTGTTCATGAAATACTTCCGGCATGTCCACAATTTTGAAACTTCGTCAAACTGCACATTGAAACAACGAAATGCCTGTCCAAATTGGTCATTTGCTTACATTGAATGATCTTTATTCTTGTTATAATGGCCGCTCCTTTTAATATATGTGTAGGAGAATGACCTTAACCCTTTTATGCAGCAATATTTTGTTCTAATTGTGTTCTAATAAAAAGTTATCAGTACCAGTCATTCAATTTATATTTCCTAAAACAGCGAAAACTTACCTTCGATTTGCTTATACAAAATTCCGGAAATAAATAATACAGAGACTTCAATTACGTTTTCAATTTCTATGAATTTATAGTAATTGTGTGTACCTGTTCACGGGTAAAATTGAATAGATGACTTCTTCCAAAATATATAAATGAATGTCGCCATATCTGTTGGACATATTTAAAATGGACTCAATTTGTATATGCATGATCGGATCGCAAAAAAGATGACAAAGAAATTATGTAAAGGAATATAGTTATACCCCGGGGAGTTAACTTCCACTATTTTGGTATACGGGGATGTCAAAAATTAAGGCTCGGTTTTTTGTATGAAATATATAAATTTGGATGTGTTATTATCCGAATTTGCTATATAAATTTTGGGTACATTTTAAGTACATGAGTATATAAATTCGGGGCATGTTTTTACCAGAAAAAAAGTCCCCCCTCCCCCGGGGGAGTTGTACATAGTAAAGACAGACATATAACATACGTATTATACTCACTGAAATTGCTTTCTTGAAAAATACAAACAGGACTACATGTTCTAATCTTCCGTATTTGAGGAAAAATTTTAGTTTCAGATATTACACACAATAGAGGTGACACATACATTGTACTTTACTAAAATCAGTTTAAATACACTTCAACATTCAATGGCTTAAACCTTTCTAACTGAAAGTTAATTTATATGTACCGGCAGCAATTATAGAAAACAGGTTATCTACGTATTAGCTAAAAAATCACAACTTGCATGTAAATACTAAGCTTGTTGTGTGATATCTTATCTGCAAATGTGGTCGCGATATACTCATCACCGCGATAAAAAAAACTCTGCAAACCGCGACATTTTCTTCTCAAAATTACAACATTACATTGACATTTAAAATTATTAGCTTCTTACATGAGAACAGATCAATGATCGGGATATCTTTCATAAATATAAGAAATCCCATCTTTTCTCGAGTGGAGCATAGCAAACGAGAGAATAAGACGAAGAATTTCTTACAGGAGTGAAAGATATTCCGATCGTTATGACGTTAAGCCATGATTACGATTATTGTATCACAAAAATGGACACGCTATGTTGGTCATTTAAACATGGGAGACAAGGTCGCGTGCATCGATCTCACATGGGTCGTCACACACTGTAAACCACCATTTTCGGAAGAATACTTGTTCTGTTAGCCAGATATACTCTTGAATTTTACATGAGAGAAGAGTGTGCTGGATATAAGGTTGTTATATTTGCCTGGATAAACGAAACCCCGAAACATATGAATGTTGTACAAGATTTTATTTTCGAGGTAGTCAACATTCGAGAAGCGGTAGGTATTGATCATTTGGTTTACATTTTATAAAACAAATCATTTTATTAATATTGTCCAGAAAGTTTGGTCAGCAAAAAATACCTCTGACTGGCAAAAGAAATGTTAATCGTTGAAATTCATTTCAAGAAAGGAGTATATCCACCGCAAATATGTAATGCTTGGCCTTTAATAGATACAGTGTAGTGGCAGTGTAGAGGTGAAATCGAAGTTAAATGACGCGGTAATGAGTTGTACCATTGCGAAAATGTGGCGCGTCAGAATATCAGTCACGCTGTCCATACTTATCTTTAAACAAAAATAGATGGGAAAATGAAAAAAAAAGATAGGCATTAAAAGTACTTTTCTAAATCGGACATATCCCTATATATACATGGTAAGATTAAGCAAATGGAACAACGCTTTCGTTGCTGTCACCATGAGACCTTCAACAAAATGCAAACACTCCTACCTCATAGCAAGTTCAAGACGACTAATACACAAGTTTTAGTGGAATTCACTTGCTAGTTGTTGAACAATACTGCACCCATGTATCTTCACTTTGGTCATTGATTGGGGTCGTGAACAAACATAACATCTTAGGCTGTCATTTTGCATCTTAAGGAGTGGCTTATATGCTAGTATCAGGGAAAGGCAGGATTATTTTCAAATTTAATCGATTATTAATCGATTACATACATTTTTGTAGCATATTTTGAGTAATCAATTAATAATCGATTTTAGATTTGTTTTGCATGTAATCCATTACAATCAATTACTTTAGGAGAATTAATTGACAATTACATTCAATTACTTTTCTTAGGAGGCTTAAATAGAATGATACACTGCAATATTTTTATAAAGGAAAAATTTGTCATATAAAGCATCAAGAATATATTGCAGATTTACTATGATTGGAAGTGGGACAGCATTCCCGCTATCATGCGAATTAAAGCACTGTTAATAGCCGTTTGCATTCCTTCCATATGAAATTATTTTCCTTGATATGCATTGGGCAAGATTTTATTATTTTCTGCTTCTTTATTTTATGAATTGTTCATTGCAATATGTTTCCTTTGACAAATAAATCAAAATCTTCTTTACAAATTAAAAGAGAATTATTTGTTTTCAAAATATTAATTATTGGGTCAATCATTGTAACTGGTACAAAATAAATAAGTTTATTTGAAGAGATTTAGTCATTAAAATATGACAGGTGTGGATTAATACCCAGGTATATTGTAATTAATCAATTAACAGTTTATTTTTGTTGAAACAGGCTATCAACATGTACATATACATGTCTACTGGGCAATCTAATTAAAATCAGATCTGCCAATTTCTTCTTACACTCACTGCATAGTAGATCTAACAACATTCCATTTTACTTTTCAGAATCCAGTCTTTATGAGTCTGAAGACGTTAAGCCCAGGGGTTTAGAATGAACTATCGAAACAGAAAGTAAAATCGGTTGTTGTTAGACCTTCCATGCAGAAGCTGTAAGGAACAATTGGTAGATCTTATTCTAATTAGATTGGTTTGATTAACTTCCCAAATATCGCCCTCCTTCAAAAATAATTTGGAAGGACTGTCGTGATGTAATTAAAAAAGCCGTCATGTCATTCTGTAAAAAGTGGTGTAAAAGAGAAAATAAGGATAAAAATTCATTAGGCACTTTCATTAACAAATGCATGGAAGTTGTTGATATCCGAATAAATCATTTTGAAACACATTATAAGCAGCAGAATACCATTCCTGCTATTTCAAAAATTAAACAGAGGTTAAAAGAATTGGAAAAAGAGTATATATTTGTTCCGGCAGATAAAGCAGCCAATAATGTGGTCGTTGTTCGACGTAAGTATTACATCGAGGTGCTTCGGAATGAAATTATCAATTCTAGTACATTTCAAGCTACCACGTCAACAGAAACACAAATAATTGATGATCACATGATAGCTACAGCTGAACTTAATTATAAAAGCATTCCTACTTTGTATTGGCTTCCTAAACTACACAAAAATCCTTTCAAATTTCGTTTTATTTCGGTATCAAGTAAATGTTCAACAACACATATTTCTGTTTTATTGACCAGTGCACTTACTACCATAAAAAATCTCGTCATCAACTTTAGCAACAAATGTTATGAATACAGTGGAATTAACTACTTTTGGAGTGTTAAAAATTCGGTAGAAGTTTTGGAAAGACTTCGATCTGTTAATGAAGCATACACCTCCGTCGATAGCTATGATTTTTCTAACCTCTATAAGACATTACCGCAAACACTCATAAAAGAGAAATTTTCGTATTTGATCAAATGGTCCTTCAAAAAATCAGGATGTACGTACATTTGTTGCAATACATTTAAATCGTTTTTCATTGACGACAAACATGACAAATATACCAACTGGACTTGTCAGGATATGATAAAAGCATTAAATTTTCTTCTTGATAATATTTTTGTTCGTTTCGCTGATACAGTCTATCAGCAAAAAATAGGTATTCCTATGGGTACAAACTGTGCACCTCTCATAGCAGATTTATTTCTTTATTGCTACGAGTCACAATTATGGCAAAAATTCAAAAAGACCCTTCTAAACAGCATTTAGGGGATAAATTTAACAATACATATAGATATTTGGACGATATTTTGGCTTTAAATAATCCTGAATTTTCTAAATTTACAGATGAAATTTATCCTGCAGAACTTACTTTAAATAAATCCAATAGCAGCAGTGATTATACTCCTTTTCTTGATCTTAATATATCAATAAATCAAGGAAAGTTAAACACCAAGGTTTATGATAAAAGGGATGATTTCTCATTCCCTATAGTCAATTTCCCCCATCTCGACGGCGATGTTCCGTTAGCCCCTTCTTACGGGGTCTACATTTCACAATTTGTTCGATATGCACGAGTATGTAGTAATGTTTCTGACTTCAACGACCGAAATCTTTTTCTCACTGAAAAACTTCTGCATCAAGGGTTTAGATATCATAAATTGATAAAAACATTCTCTAAATTTTATTATAGATACATTGACTTATTAAGAAAATTTGGTTCTACATGCAGGGCTCTTATACATCAGGGCATATCACATCCAAACTTCTATGGTAATATCATTTACAAAGCGCATAAATTCAAAAATTGTCCTTCCAAACTTATTAATCCGTTGAACAAACTTATTCATAAAGGATATAAATACAGCATTGTTGTTAAATCTTTACTCCTGGTTTTTGTTGGCAAAAATACTGATCATCTCCTAAATGCTGTACACCATAACTAAATTTAAACAATTTTTCATATTGGCAGTATTCGGCATAGCACAATATCATGTTCTTCTTTCATAATTGATGATGTTATTATACCAATTCTATTCAGAAGTATTTCAATTGAAATTTCATATGTAAGAAGGCTTGATATCATAGTCAACGGAAATTATGTCCTTAGCTAGCTGTCAGTAACTGCGAGCATTTGTCTGTACAGTACCTGTGTGTATTGTCTTCATGTTTCATGTACTTCATTGTAAAGTTACTCGTCTTGATGAGTTGGACTTTTTTCTAGTTTGATTTTTACTGTGAGTCTTTTTGTGTATTTATTTTTAGCCATTCACCACACATAGGGGAGGGTTTGGATCCAAGAAAAGGAGTTTAACCCCACCGCAATTTTTGCGCCTGTCCCAAGTCAGGAATATGTTGGTCATTGGCTTGTCCTTGTCTTCTTATAAAAGTTTAGTTTCTTGATATTTGGGTAATTGGATGTGGTTTGTTTCCATTGATTTATTCATTTTTTTTACCTTTCGGGGCCATTTAGGGCTTACTATATGGTGTGAGGTTCCTCACTGTGTTGAAGACCATATGGTGACCCCTAGATGTTTTGTTTTGGGTCGTTTTAACCTGGATATGGGATGTTGTCTTCTTGGCATTTACCCCATTTCCTTTCTTTTTCATATTGACAAATTCATTTTATTTTATCTCATATGTATTGAAATAATCAGAACATGTTTCAACTTTGTTAAAAAGATATCATTAGATACTAAGAACAGTAAATTTTACTATTTGAGTATATGCTTTCTTTTTCTGTTTGGGTATACATGGTATAAGCTCTAAGATTCTTTATATTTTGCAAAATTTTGAGTTGCTACCTCTCAGAAGTATGTTTTTTTTCGTTTTTTGCAATCTCCATTTTGGGCTTTCAAAAACATGATGTTGCACGCGTTGTCGTGCTAGGTACATTTGTATACCCCACTGGTATTATTTTACAGGGAAAAATGGCCAAGTCCCACCAAACAGGAAGTTGATACATTGTATCATAAGGTGACATAATTGCTTAAGACACATCCTCCCTATACATAAAGTTAAATACCAAATTTGAAATAAAGCACTAGCTGAGAAAAGCGTGACGAATAATTTCACTTTGTTCAATAAAGGGGAAAATTGCCAAGTCGTGCCAAAGAGGAAGTTGCGATCATAAGGTGACCAAAATGGCAGACGACGCATTCCACCTATATATACAGTCAAATACCAAATTTGAGATAAAACAGCCCGGCAGTAGCTGAAAAAAGTGCGACGAAAATTTTCAATATGTTCAATAAAGGGAAAAATGATTTAAAAAATGGAAAAAAGTCTTATCCCGGTACATTAATTGGTTACAAGGATACCGCGTACATATTTGACGGTTCGTGTCCCATTTGGCATTAGAGAATAAATCAATTGAATTGTCTACGTATGTGAGGTAGACTTAGCATATCCTGCCCCTCACCATTTTTACGATTTTAGCAACCATTGGATTTATTGATTGATTAGTACAAGTTTTACATCGAGTGAGCAATATTTCAGCTACATAGGACGAGAATAATTTAATCTATTAAATAAGATGTTAGCAAAAGGAGAAAGGAATTAAGATGGAATGAGTTTTAATTGCCACTGGAAAAAAGGACAAATGGATATGAACAGGAAATTTTGCCTTCTATACCGCCTCGGAAGGCTGTTCTAAAAATAGAGAAGGTATCTTTTTCGTGTTTCTCCATACAGTTCGCCTACAATGGTTCGCATCCAGGCGTTCTGTATTGTGACCTGACAACATAAACAGGGCTTTCCCGTTTCCACTCTCTGGGGACGTACCCAAATGCTTTGTAGACGGAAAACTGATTGCCGGGCAACTCTGTATTCTTAAGGGCTGACATAAATTCTGTGGACTTGAAATCGAAGCTCCCGCTCCCTCTTAAAAAGAATATTATGAATTGCTGTAATTTGCCTTTTATCCAGTCTTTTGGGCAAAGAAAAATAGCATGATAAAATCAACCTTGAAAATTTCTGCATGTACTTTTGCTTTTCATGAAGAAAAAAAAACGATGAGAAATTGCCCATTGAAAATGGTGTATTGAATATTGTTAAGATTGAGATTTTAACCCTTGCTCGATAACGTAACAAAATACTTCCTTGTTGAATGTTATGCATACGATTTTCATTCATGTGCTTATAAATTAGATATATTTAGATAGATTGTATTGAAAAGGAAGGAAGTTTTTGAAATTCATATTATTTTGTCTATATGTGTTTTCATATGAAAATCAAATTGTGGAAACTTTAAAAGGAACATAGAAGTTGAAAGGCAGTTGTACGTATTATTCACTTCTTATTATTTTGACAGTTTAAGACAAAATCAGTAGAAGAGGAAAATATAGCATATCTTTTAAACTGGCAAAACTTCATATCTACTCAAGACTACATTCTTCGCACAGTTATTTACATATTGCGATTTGTGTATGTATTAGAAAAGTGTTTCCCGAATTTATCGTTGTTTAGGTTTATCTTTTGTGTTTATCTAATGCAAATCCCTTAAGAGTTTTGGCATGTGATTGTAATTTTTGGACATTCTCCTGCCCTCATTACTGTTTTAATGTACATCTATGAATATTTAAATCTGATTTGACTAGATTCGGGGTATTTGCTATCACATTTGATCGGTCGTACAAAATTATCTCATTTGAAACAAAAATCGCAGTCAAAAGACATAACAAAAACGAGAACACTGAAAACGATGACAAAGTAAAGAATTAAAAAAACACAACATTTAAAACCAAGTCACCCAGTGTGAACTCCCATGAAATACATCGACAAACGAATACCGAAGCAAGAAAAGGAAAGGGGAAATTCTAAAATCATAAATCCAACACCACGGCAACTCACAGCAACAAGAATTGAGACAGTATGACAAAGACAAAACAAATAAACAAAAGTGAACAAGAACGCCACAAAACTAAAGCACTAGCAGTGTGAACCCCTTTAAAAAAACTGAGGTATCATCCGGTTCTCCGGAAGGGTAAGCATGATCTGCTCCACGCGTGGCACCCTCTCATGAAAGTGAGAGTGTCACACTGAGGCATACACATTTCTTCTCTCCCTTTTTCATTTGCACCTAAAGTTAAACTTATTATTAACAATATTTCTTTTCAAATTGCAAGAACGTAACTGTGATGTAAATATTTGTCAATGTTTAAATAAACATTTCAACTAGTTCTGATTAATCTTGTTTTAATCTAGGGTATGTTATCATTATTTTTCCTACATCTTGTGACCAATAAAAGAATTTAACTTACAAAAGGTTAAGAAATTGTGTATAAAATTAACAAGCTAAAGTAGCAGGTGAAGTGGACCAGCAAGATCATGCCTAAAACAATTAACAATGCTCAATATTAAAATGTGCTAAGGCGTAACTACTGGCTAAACGTCTATGTAAGTTTCCGGCACCTGAATCGGTTTTTAGGGGCTCCGGGTACATAGCTGCCAGGCGCATCCCCAGTTGGTGGATAGGGGAATGCCCTGTTTGTGCGGGGTAGCCAAGTCATAATACGGAAGGCATGACCGCGAACCATTGTAGCCAAACTGTACATGTGTGGAGAAACGCCACGCTTCATAGAGTAGGCCTCTTCTATATTGTCTAAAGAGAGCAGAGTCACTAGGACACGTATAAAGGGCTAAATTTCCTGCCCCAACCTAATTCTCCCCTTTTCCAGTGGCAATCAAAACTCGTTGTTCCGATTGTCCTTTCCACCTTTCTTTCTTTCTTCTCTTACTTTTTAAATTTATTAACTTGTTCTCGTCTTGATATAGCTGAAATATTGCTCACCGGACGTTAAAGTCTAGCTAATCAAAATATATGTAAGTTTGACGGAATATCAAATCACATTTTTTTACAATACTGCAGCAATTAATTCAACAAGTATATAGCGTTCAGGTCAACGCCCATCTTCGAGCGTAGTTTTCAGTTACATTTATCAAGACATCGTGTATAATATCAACTTTACTTCCACAACTGATGTCAGTGGCTGTTTCAAACCTCCTACATTAATACATGTATATCATGTTTAATTTGCAGATAAAAAATGTCACGAATGGGAAAGTTTCTGCGTGCAGTATTGGTACTGCCATTTTCAGCAGGGAATCCAAAACAACAACGGCAGGATGAAACCTTTTCGCATGATGGCAGTATATCAGGTCTAGTATTCCTTATAACTGCAGTTATCATTTTGTCTGTTATTCTTGTCATAGGATTTACAAGACAGAACGATGATCCTGTGGACTCGAACATGTTTATACTAACCATGGTCGTAACTGCTGGTCTTGCCACGTTTATTTGCATTGCGCTGACAGTATATGCAGCGGTTAAACGTACTACAATTATAGCCAATGAACAGTGGGGTATTAGTGAAAAAATCATGATGATATTTCTTTGGCTCTTTACTGTTGCAAGTGTGACATACAGCACCTTATTTTTAGCCTATCACCTTAGTTGCTTCTCAGAAAACTACGAAATAGCAAATATTAAACAGCGAATAATATGTGATGTTTTACTATTGGTATTTCGTATTGTACAAACAGGATTTTTAACTCGTTTTTCAAAATGCGTTTTTGCACGCTCACTTGGCTTATGCTATAGCCTTTTGATTCTATTTTTGACAAATATTGCGGTAATTGTTATTGTATATGCACATAGCATTATATACTTCCACGATTTTACAGTAAACCAAACTTTTTCGCTGCCATGTGATACAAATTCATCAACTGTTACCATCTTAGAAACTATGGAGGATTATTTAGAACCAGCATTATTTGAATATTCACTGTTAACAATATTGTTTGTAATCCAAATCTGGCCGACAAATTCTCTACTGACTCGCACAACAGACCGTGACTCAATTGTTTACGACAGATTGGATGAGCCAGAAACGTCAGCTTTAAGCATTTACGAGAACGCGAACGAACCTGTAAACATTAACTCGTCACATATATACGATAATCTATATAGGAACATAAGTAATTCGGCACACCGAAACAACGACAGGCCAAGAGTACGAAATTATTTCATAATTCTAGCTGGCATTTTTCTAATTTTGCCAGGCCTAATTCTATACGTTGTAAAAGTGCAAAATAAAAACAATGCAAGCATATCGCATGCTGCTGACTGTTGCAATAGCGTTGAAGTAAGTGTTATGGTTTTGGTTACAGTACAATGTTTTTACTTGCTCCAAATTCAGTGTAAACCAAAAAAGGATCTCATCAAATTTGGATCCAAGGAATATCTTATTCTGGCTAGCTTGATCGGATCGCTGACGTACTATACCATGAGAATTATTCCATATATATACCTGCTCCATGCTAATGAATACAATGCCATCAATATATATAACTATGGGGTGAGAATTTTTGGAATATATCTTCAAACTATATTCCTTCTCCAGATGAAAAGCTATGACAGAAATGACACTCGATCATCTTTCGTGTCAATTGAATACAACTGTTTGTTTTTATCGACAACCAACCTGATGATATGGGGGTTGAATTCGTTCTTGGCATCTCAGTATGTATTCAGCAATGATGCACCTTCATTATTTTATGGAAAACACGTATGGGCGAACTCTTATGGAATGCTATACCCATTTGTAATTTTCTACCGTTTCAAGTGTTTTGTTGCTTTTTATGGATTATATGACAGATTGAAAGGATGAAAAACCATTTGATGTTGTCAATGTAAATATGCCCTATATGGACTTTCCTTTTAAATTTTGATCAATATTGTGTCTTTAATATAAATCGGCCAAACGTCAGAATTGTTTTATGTATCACAATCTGTACTTTCCATAATGTTGTCCTTTCTTGGAAAGCATGACCTTATAAAAATTTAGGCCACCTGGCCGAGAAACACCGAATTTCATGCAATATAACCCCCTTTTATATTCGTAGATAATAGAAAAAAATAACAAGTTAGGTAAGATTGGTATAGAAGGCTAATTGCCTACCCTTGCCCATTCCGCAACTTCTCACGTGTCAATCAAAACTCATAGCACCGATTGTTCCTTCACCCTCAATTTCTTCCTTCTTGTCAAATTTCCTTATCAATTTGTTTTTGTCAAGATGTAAATGAAATATTAGAAATATTCAAGGCTTCGTTGCTCCTTTGCTTGTTGTTACCATGTATTTGTAGAAACTTCATCTCATTTGCATTTACTTTATATCCTTTTATTCACCATTTCCTTTACCCTGTAAAATTTGCATGAAATCGGCCCTGGATTTTATGTCGTTGAAATCTAATTGAAAAAACACTTGTGACTGAAGTTAATCCTTTCCTGTAATATAGAGATATTGTACCATTCTGTTAGCCTCTGACAAAATTATGCAGCAAGAGTTGTTTGCAATTGTCTTTTTACCAACATCAGTATCACATAAATTTGCAGTGTAATTACTCTGCAGCAAATAGTTTATGATATTATTATATGATATTATATATATATATATATATTTAATTTTGTTGAACGTAAGGAGTGTCTCCATCATGCAAAGCTCTGTCCTTAAATGATTTTGGCTATCTATTTAGATCATATTTGGTAATTTGTTGTCTATCAGTTTTTATACGCCCGTCTTTGACGGGACGTATTATGGTATACCGGTGTCCGTCCGTCCTTCTGTCCGTCTGTCCGTCCGTCCACACGTCGTACTCTAACTAGAGAACGCTCTAAACATTTTTCTTGAAACTTTGCAGGATTGTTGGGTATGACGGAAAAAAGCTCCCTATCGTTTTATTTTGTCGTCGGATTTTTCGTTCCAGAGTTATGGGACTTTGATTATTTGAAAAAAGCTTGAAATTGCAATTTTCGTCCACATGTCGTACTCTAACTAGAGAATGCTTTAATCATTTTTCTTGAAACTTTGCAGGATTGTTGGGTATGACAAGAGGAAGCTCCCTATTATTTTATTTTGTTGTTGGATTTTTCGTTACAGAGTTATAGGACTTTGATTATTTCAAAAAAGCTTGAAATTGCAATTTTCGTCCACATGTCATACTCTAACTAGAGAATGCTTTGATCATTTTTCCTGAAACTTTGCAGGATTGTTGGGTATGACTATAGAAAGCTCCCTATCATTTTATATTGTCGTTGGATTTTTCGTTACAGAGTTATAGGACTTTGATTATTTCAAAAAAGCTTGAAATTGCAATTTTCGTCCACATGTTGTACTCTAACTAGAGAATGCTTTGATCATTTTTCCTGAAACTTTGCAGGATTTTTGGGTATGAAGAGAGGAAGCTCCCTATCGTTTTATTTTGTCGATGGATTTTTCTTTCCAGAGTTATAGTACTTTGATTATTTCAAAAAAGTATGAAATTGCAATTTCTGTCTACATATCGATATTCTTTTATTTTAAGACATCACTACCCCTAAAACAATATAAATTTTTGACTGTTTAACATCAGATGAAATAATTGATACATTTCAGAAGTCCCTTGTCATGTTTGTTCATATGGAGTTTTTAATTTCAAGAATCATTTAATCAGATTGCTTTAAAGTGGGGACGGGCGTATCATGCGCTCTTGGCGCAGCTGTTTATTAAACATCTTTGACTTTATAGTCTTGTAAATGTTTAGATTTATCTTCACTGAAGAGACATAAGTTGTCGAAATGCGCATATGCAGAATCAAAATTCACAGTAACTTCGGTATTTAGTTATTATAGGTTTTGCTGCAATTATTGAGCAAATGCTAAGAAATATTTTTTCAGTATACAATACTCTTCGATTATCACAACAGCTGTTAAGATTTTAGGTCATATATTTATTAAGGATGGTCACTCCTCAAGTTTATAATAGCAAGGATTTAAAATTAATATTTTTATTTATTGGAATATCAATCATCAAAAACATTGATAGGTCAGTGTGGCCGTTTTTTGAGATTTAAATGCCTGAAATTTTGGAGGGAAACCGAACTTCCATAGACTTTTCATTCACTTTGCATGAAGGCAATCAACTTCTAAAATGCAATGAAGGAATATCAAGACTATCAAAAGTCTATTGAAGATGTATACAATTATATTTTGAAAAGAAAAGTAGGGATCAGTGTGCAAAATTTTCTAATGCATAATAATGGAAAAAAATAAGAGAATTCCGAAAGTCAGATACAGTTTCAAAAACCTGAGGAGTGACCATCCTTAACTTCCGGTTTTAAGAAGTATCATAGCATTTTCAATGTAAATGTCTAATGTATTGTTTAGATGATTGTTTGTTTGTATTATGATTTTCAACCCACAGCATTAGAAAATTTCATTCTGTTTTTCTGTTTGAAATATTTTCTATATCTAGTAAGGCTATTGATATAAGAAGGATGACAGAATATCTTTTTCTCCTATTTTGCACCAAGTATTTATTGCGCATGCGACTTTAAAGACATCGGGCGCCGATATTATGAAAGAAATTTGACCAACAAATCCTTGTGTTCTTATTTTCCCAAAATTTCATTGACGAGACAGATTTAACTTTAAAAGAGTTTTTAAGCGTATACTGAAATTTTATCTAAACTGTGAATTTAATTTTGACCTATTGTTTAGGCTGTTTAAAAATTCCCAGAAGTGGAATCATTTAATAAGCTGTTTCTGACATTGTATAAATTACGGAATTTTCAATTAAAAAAAACCTGACGAAAAACACTGTAGGCTACCTTGTCGAGAAACTCCACACTTTTTACAGTATAAAACCTCTTATATATATTTCTAGATAAAAGAGAAGAGGTGTATCGAAGGCTAAATACCCAACACCTACCTCTTTCGCCCCCTTTTCCAGTGCCAATCGAAACTTGTTAATTTTTTTTCTTTGTCCCGATATGCGTTTGTCGTATTGCAGCGAAAGTCACAAAAATCGGGAAATGAAGTATCTCGTCGAGATAAGGGCTTAACTGTTTTCTGACCTTTTTACATTTTTGACACTTATGGTCAGCAATAGGAAATATTGGTATCATAATACCCCCACTCGTGAGTGAGTAGTATATTCGAATACCCTTTTCAGTCTGTCCGTCCGAAGTCTCTGCTAATGCTGGGTGGATTTATTTCAAATTTGACTTTATATTTAAGGGGAATGTGTCGTATGCGATTTGGGTAACCATTCGATATCAACTTCCTGTTTGGCGGGACTTTGCCATTCTTCCCTTTATTGAACATGTTGAAAATTTCGTCGCACTTTTCGTAGCTACTGCTTTTTTTTCTTTCCAATTTGGTATTTGACTTTATATATAATCTTTATTAAGAAATGCATTATTATACCTCTAAGGGTTGAAATCATATACTAGTATACAAACATATATAGACGAAGTACAATATGAAATAAAATATACAAAATTATACGACTCTATACGTATATTTTACATTGTTCTATATTGTTGATGGTGAACTATGCAATCATTTGTCCACTTTTCTCAGTATAATTGACCTTTTTTGATAAATGGTTATATTTTGGACATTGAAAAAAAAAGGAAATGAGTTTCATCTTCTAATAGATTTAAATCACAGAATTTATAAATTCTATTTCTCTTGTAATTTTTATATCTGCCTCTTTTTATATAGGGGAATGCGTCGTATGCAATTTTTGTCACCTTATAATATCATGTTCCTGTTTGACGGAATTTGCCATTTTCGTTTTTAATGTGAACAATACGGTAGTACGAGGGGGTATACATAGCAACCCCATGTTTTCTCAACAACTACATATCACAGTCTTTTGATATTTGGTATGCAGCATCAAGTATAATCGAGGTCCCATACTGCAGGGATTTGATTTCAGGTCTGTTGCTCATCAGCTTTCCGTTTAAGGAACTCCGGGCATATTTGAGAATGGTTCATCCGTAAGCCCGTCTTTGATCACTTCTATGTAGAATGATAACCCAGTTATGCGTTGATTTATTCATATGAACATATACACAACATTAAGAACAACTATAGGAAGGTGCCTTTCAATTTTCATGCGTTTTGATACTACCAATTACAACCTTACCATTATAAACTTACTCTTTCAGAATTGTTAAAATTTTTGCTGCGTAATCTATACATTAATAAGAAAGGGGAGGAAACCTTCAAGGTTCAACCAAACCTATTAATATTTTTATATAAACCTGTACTGCTTTGAATATATCTTTGTTTTGGTCTACTTTAAGTTCCATATTACCAGACAAAATCGTGTAGCTATTTCGTAGAGTGAATGTCACCGAATAACAATATTATAATCATACGTATTACATACTTAGCGAAGATATGTTATGTATATGTAATAAAGTCGGAAGTTAACAGTCATATCATATACAAAGTCTGATATGGCCATATCAGACCAACTCTTTCTGAAATATTCATATCAGCCTGGACATATTGCTATTTCAGCCCGGGTGTGATGATAACGCCTAATTGGAAGTCTATAATAAAGAGATTAAAACATGGCGTTTTCAATATCAGCACGGTTGTCATACCTCGGTGCTTCGGGCAGATATTGGAGTCTCGGGATGATAACCGTGCTGACATGGAAAATGCCATGTATTAATCTCTATTTATGTGTAATGAGGAAGGTCAGTTAATCACCGCTATCTTTATAATTGTTGTATGTTAACGGTAAAATAGTCACAATTAATGATTGTTATGGAAAACATCTTCGATCAAATCTAACGACAGCTTGATCCTCTTTAAAAATATATGTCTGGCGATACAGGCTACCTGTTCAAAAATCATTTAATTCTCAATTACTGTTCACACTATTTTGAATAAGAACTGCACTGAGATTGACATACTAGTGATTAAGATGTTAGAATTTTTGATCGACAATTTTCTTGTCGAATTTAGTGGCTGCGATATGCAGCAGAAAATAAGGATTCCTATGGGAACTACCTGTGCGCAATTTTTTGCAAATACCTTTTACTCGTATGAAGCCAAACTTTCACTTGAGCACACACAGAGAAGGCAAAAAAATATGTGAGACAGTTCTTCAATTTCAGCTTTCTGTAAACACATTTTTCATAGAGATCAAACTCGGAGGAGTTTTCCGTGCAAAACTGAACTTATTGATAAGCAAATACACAATGAAATGATCAGAATGACGCGGACAAATATACCGAACAGTAAAGGAAACAACCACTCTTGCTATCTATACTTATCTGCGTCAATCTCTCCTGATATTACTTCCCGTTTACCGACTTTATCAATTGACGCTTATTGCATTGTAAAGTAATTTTTCGTCGCATTTTTCTCAGCAATGATATAAGATAGAGAACTGAAAATTTGTCACAAGCTTTGTAAAGCATACAATATTGTTGGATGTGTTTTCAAACCAGTCGAGATATAACTTCATGTTTACCGAGTCAGTTTTTGACGCTTGAAGCATTATATTGTAAATTTTCGTCGCATATATCTCGACAACTGTATTAGATACAGGTCTACAATTTTGTCACAAACTTTATATGAGCATGCTATAGACGAATTTCCAATTTCGTTTTATGAATGAATTACCCCGATTGACCTGGGGTAAATTGCGTCACGTAACATTGTGACGTCCAAAAAGCTATATTGTGACGTCAAAATTTTCCAGGAAAATTCACCAATTGGAAACTCATTTATATAGTGGGCTGCGTTTTCAGACCTGTCGGGATACAACTTTATGTTCACCGACTCAGTCATTTTATTACACCTTTTTTGACGATTTTAAAATTATAGTCAGAAGTTTTTTGTCACATTTGTCTTAGCAAAGGTATTATGTAATTTTGTCACAGGCTTCGTATGTTCATGCCATATTACGAGATGCGTTTTACAGACGTGTCCAAATATTACGTCCTGTTTGCCGACTAAGTCAGTTTGTGACATTTGTAGCATTTTAAAGTATTTTTTGTCACATCTATCATAACAATGGTAAAGGTACAGATCGGTTATTTGTTAGAAACTTTATATGACAAAGCCATGTTGTGGGACGAGTTTTCAGACAATGTTAAAAATGGATAACAGGAAACACCTTCAATGGCTGAAAATTATAATTACATGCAACAATTTGTCAGGATACTACATTCGAGTTACCAATTTAGTCAATGTTTTACATCTGTTTCATTTTATCGTAGTTTTTTTTCAAAGATTTCTCTGTAGTGTTAAATTACTTGAGGACTATATCAATATATGATACTTGCAATGTGTCTACACTTGTTCTATGTCCACACTTGTATTTTACCCACAAACACTTAAATTTGCACTTAACATTCCGACTCAGGGTTGAACGAACATGGGTATAATTGGCCGTCATTCGATGACAGGTATCGTTATTTCTGCATAGGCATTGTAGCTTTCTAATGTCATTCTGTGTTCACGTTTTAGCTATGTTATACGACTTCGATTTTTATAGTTACAGATCATTTGTTCCTTTGTTAATCTACTACCATTGTTACTTAATTATCTATAATTGATGTTATTCTGACCATTCTGTTATTATAGTGCCCACATCTTGCATCCACATTTTCTATCAATTGAGTGTCCTGTGTTGTTTATATGTTGAAATTGTCATTTTGAGCCTTTTTGTCGAACAACGGATGACAGACACTGTAAGAACGCTTTGCGGGTTAGTTTGATTTTTTGTTGACGATACAGCATCAATGGGTGAAAAGAACATGGATGTAGAGTTGTCCGACATTTAGCAATGAATTCCTCTCCACTGTTGTGGGCCGCCTTTGGAATACTTATAGGGTACGAGCCAAGCTCATTGTTAAAAGCCTCATGATGACTTCAAGACGAACGACAATAATTGGATTGCTTCAATGCATGGTTTACCTGCAAGGTCAATACGAATGAAGATTATAAAATAAAGTTAGCTAATATGGCCTGAAGTACGCAAATATGGATTTTTCGATATTGGCCTTGTCCGATATTTGGTTTTCACTGGACCTCTTGACAGTTTGAAAAAAATGTTCAGAGTGCCTAGTACAAGTTTATTCATGTAATAAATCTACTACTGACTTTTGCAATATTAAGTTAACAATTTTAAATAAAATAATTTGACCTAATCATGTGATTTATTTGAAAATACGCATTAGACGTTACAATTGAATTGTTTTGTATATATATTGTATTTATTTGTTAATTCTGAATGATGTGAAAATGGTCGTTAGGAGAGTTTTATCATTTATATTTGAACAAAATACTTATTTTCTACCAAAAAGATTGTGACAATTGTATCACTTTACAGAACGAAACAACACTCTGTTTGTAAGATTATACCAATAAAGCTTCTGATATTGATATTTAGCTTTGTTCTCCTCATAATGGTAACTTATGATTCATCTTATTCTGAGAATCAATTTTCTTTGTATTTGTATTCGGTTTTATTCAAATATGCGAACCTTTTTCTTTCTTTCTTTTATTTGAATTTAAGCAACTCACATTTCAATGAAAGAGTCAGTAGAATACCGAAGGAACAAAGCACAAGACGATATAATACACAGACATAGAAAATTGATACATTAGAAAGAGGACCAAAGTAGTTGATATGGCAAAAAGCCGTAGGTTTTCAAAAAACGTTTTT
>MJUU01032176.1:0-66205 GCA_002080025.1 Modiolus philippinarum | reverse complement strand
CAAAAGGTGTTGAAATAAGGCATAATATTTGTTCTTTTATGTCATTTGTTAGAAATTCGATAAGATGATAATTTTGTACATGTACCTTGTTTTGTATCATTATGCAAGCGTCGTTGCTGCTTGTCTGCTCGTATATAAATTGATGATTTTGCCATAAAGTTGATAGCTGTAGTGTGTTTTTGTTTCGAACGTGTGTTTAGTTTATAAATGTGTTATGGCTTGTTCTATGATCTCAGAAAATTGGATGATTCTCGTGAATTTGTATTGTCAGAAAAATGTCCTAATAACTCACTAAATTGTTAATTACATCCTTCTAAAACGGCACTTAGCTGATGCAATAGAAATTACAAAGTACAAAATGATAGCTTTATTAGTTGAATGATATTTTATTGCATAACCACAACAAATAATAAAAGAACTGGACAACAAGTTTATCTCAAATATTTTACGAAAGGATATGGAGTAAATGAACATGAGACCATAACACGTATGTTAACTCCAACTGCAATAATTTTAATGAACCGAATGGCCATTTCGGAAATTAATTCCTCATCAGCAGCACTAGAACCCAAACATATTTACAAAATTTCTATAAACATGTTTTACAAACTATGAATAATTTTTACAAAAAAAATAACAAGTTGCGAAAAATATAATCACCCAAGACAATACGACAGAATTTGCATGATTAATTTAAAAAGTTACTTAATGAACAGAATAATGTTAGAAAGAAGAGGAAGAAGAATGATAATGATAATAAACATAGGAATATTACATCGCGGTTCTGATCAAAAAGAAAGGAAATGAGGTAAATGTATCACATCTCCAAGTTAAAACGACCCAAAACAAAGCATCTAAGGTTCATCGCACGGTCTTCAACACAGTGAGGAACCTCATACCGTATATCAAGCCCTAAATGGTCCCAAAAAATAAAAAAAAACAAACCACATCCAATAACAAAACATCAAGAAACTAAAACTTTACAAGGACCAACATATTTCTAACTTAAGATTGGCGCAAAATTTGCGATGGGGATAAACTCATCTTCGTGGATCCAAACCCTCCCCTATGTGTGGTGAATGGCTAGAAAAATAAATACATAAGACACTCGCAGTAAAAATCAAACTAGAAAAAAGTCCAACTTATCAAGACGAGTACAATAAAGTACATAAAGCATGAAAACTATACATATGGGTACTGTCCTGACAAATGCTCGTAGTTACTGACAGCTAACTAAGGACATAATTTCCGTTGACTATGATATCAAGTCTACTAACATGAAACTTAGATTGAAATTCATCTAAATAGATTACGTATAACAAAATCATTAATTATGAAAGAAGAACATGATATTGTGCAATGCAAAATGTTGCAAATAGGAAAAATTGTTTTAATTTAGTTATGGTGTAGGGTGTAACGCATTTAGCATCCGATCAATATTTTGCCAATAAAAACCAGAAGTAAAGATTTAACAACAATGCTATATCAATATCCTATGTGAATAAGTTAGTTCAACGGATCAATAAGTTTGGAAGGTCGGTTTTTGAATTTATGCGCTTTGTAAATGATATTTCCATAGAATAGAAAAAAGAAGGGAAACGGGGAATGTATCAAAGAGACAACGACTCAAAGGGGAACAACAATGAAGAACAACAATAAAAGCGTTGTTCCTTTGCTTGTTTTTTACCATGTATTTGTAGAGACTTTGTCTCATGTGCATTTACTCCATATCCTTTTATTCACCATTAACGACTCAAAGGGGAGTGATAACAACTCAAAGCTACATGTACCATAAGATCTTCAATGAACTGTGAGGAAACCTCACACCCAACGGCAGGTCGGAGTCGTCCCCTAAATAAAGAGTAATCAATTTCAGCGAAATAAAAACCATCCTAGACTACTTTTTTGTTTGGATATAAAACACCCTGTGTATAAAAGCCCAGCATGTAGAACCAAATTTAATTAATAAGTCAATGTATTTATAATAAAATTTAGGAATTGTTTTTATCAATTTATGATATTTAAACCCTTGATGCAAAAGTTTTTCAGTTAAACAAGGATTTCGGTCGTTGAAGTCGGAAACATCACTACATACTCGCGCATATAGAACAAATTGTGAAATGTAGACCCCGTAGGAAGGGGCGAACGGAACATCGCCGTCAAGATGGGGAAATTAACTATATGGAAAGAGAAATCATCCCTTTTATCTTAAACATTAGTGTTTAAGTTTCCCAGATTAATTAATATATCAAGATTAGAAAATGAGTATAATCGCCACTGCTATTGGATTTAATTAAAGTGAGTTCGGCAGCAAATTTTGGTATGTAAATTTAGAAAATTGAGAATTATTTAAAGCCGAAATATCGTCCAAATATCTATATGTATTGTTATAAAGAAAAGATCCACTAAATGCTGTTTAGAAAGGTCCTTATGAATTGTTGCCATGAATTGTGACTCGTAGCATTAAAGAAATAAATATTCTATGACAGGTGCACATTTGGTATCTATAGAAATGCATATTTTTGCCGATATACTATATCACCGTAAAAAACAAAAATATCAAACAGAAAATTTAATGCTTTTATCACATCCTGACAAGTCAAGTTGGTGTATTTGTTATGTTTGTCCTCACTAAAAACGATTTAAAGGTACTGCAACAAATATAAGTACATCCTGATTTTTTGCCGGAGAGACTAAAAGGCCAAGTGAGCTTTTCCCATTACTTTGCGTCCGTCGTCCGTCCGTCAACAATTTCAAAAATCTTCTCTTCTGAAACTGCTGAGCCAATTGTTACCAAACTGGCCTGAAGCCACTGTGCCTGAAGCATCACCAGGGTATGGAGTTTCAAAATTGTGTTCGATTAGTCGGCTGGTCAAACAACATGACCGCCATTGCTAAAAACAGAACATAAAAATCTGACAAAATGGGGTTAGAATGATAAGCATGATGAGATCTACCTACCATGCAATTTTGAGGAAAATCTGAAAACCCGTCTCTGAGTTATAGCCCTTTTTCCGTAAAGTTTTCAAAATTTTGCATTTTTTATTTTTTATTTCAAAAAGTGTAACAGATAGAGGTCAAGTGTAAATTGCAAAAATGTTCAGCATATCAAGATCTACCCACCCTGAAATTTTGAAGAAAATCCAAAAACCCTTGTAGGAGTTATTGCCCTTTTTTCACATAATTTTCAAAATTTTCATATTTTTGTCTTTTTATTTCCAGAACTGTAGAAGATGAATGTTAAGTGTAAATTGATAAAATGTTTGCCATGCTGTGGCGACTTCAAGACTGGTGTTGAAAATTTACAAAATGGCCGCCAAAAAAAGGCGGGAAATTTCAACATTGATCGATTTCAATGAAATTTGGTTTCCGAATAGATATTGATGTCACAAATGAAAAACCGATGTTAAAAATTGGTCGTTGACCGCCATTTTAAAAATCGACACCAAAAAAGGCGGGAAAATTCAACATTATCCGATTTCAATAAAATTTGGTTTCCAAGTGGATATTGTTGTCGTTAATTCAAAACCGGTGTTGAAAATTGTTCGTTGACTGCCATTTTCAAAGTGGCCACCAAAAAAGGCGGGAAAATTCAACATTGCCCGATTTCAATGAAATTTTGTTTCCTAATAGATATTGATGTTGCGACTTCAAAACCGGATTTGAAAATTGTTTGTTGACTGCCATTTTCAAAACTGCCACCAAAAAGGGGGAAAATTCCATATGGCACATATTGTCCTCCCCCTTGTTGCGCATGCGCCAAAAAATCAGAGATGTCACGACTAAATCACTATATAGATTTGTATAGTAATTGCGATAAAAAATTGCAATCACTGATCCAATGAAGACATATAATTTTTTGTTTTGTTATTTTCAGATTATTTAATCTTTCCTCTTTCTGAACATTTTTTTCAATTCAAAATAAGTTGATGTTTTCATCCGTCACTTTTGATTTAAAATTTGGTACTATTTTGCTTGAAGTTTGTATATAGAATATACTCCGAAACGTATAAACTATACACTTTTGATTCACAAAACCATCTTATTTCCTTAAATTACAATATTTGTTTTGTTATCATTGTAAAGACGAAAGGCTCGGGAATCCAAACATGTTTTCAAAATAAAAATAACCTTTGAAATTGATCCGTCACTTTTGAGGTAAACTTTGAAAAAAAAACTTTTTCTCGAAAAATCAAAGTCAAAGCATGGAGGTATTTACACAGTTAAAACCTCCATGGTCAAAGCGATTCTCTTAAATAGAACATAAATTCCATGCATCCCCAGAAATTACGGACAACTTTTTCCAGTCAGAGTTGTCTTTCCTGAACTTGATTAATTATCGGCTCATCTCAGGTAACTGACAGGTAAATTTTTTACCGAGACCAATTATCAAGGAAAAAAACTTGTTACAATTAATGGCATAACTGACGCCCCTTGATGTTAAAATATTGTTAGACAAAATATCTATGTAAATCCATAAACACAATAAAGACAACAGAAATAGTATGAAATATCGAAATAAATGTGTTGCGATCGATTTGGCGTTTTACTCCTTTTATACAAAATCTAACGAAGCAGATCATTAGATTAATTTAAAAAATGAAGAAAAAACGGTGAGCTGTAACAAAACATTAAATAAAGGATCGTAATTTTTTTAAGTCAGTATTTTAAGAAAACCATGGACGTTTACGTGCTTGAGATAACCATATGTACCCCATGTGAAACGAATACCATAGAAGACGAGGAGCATTTGTTGTTTGCTTGTAGTATAAATATTAACAAAAGTGTCTTAAACGACGAGGTTATAGTTTGACAGCTTATTTTTTTTATTTAGAAAAAATATATATGAGAGTTAAATTGAGCTTGGTGGTTGCAATACCACCGGAATACTAGATTTTGACACAAATTTTATGATTAATACTACAATAGGAGTTTGATTTTTAAATTTTGGATAATTACTTTACTGAGTCCCTTTTTTGTAAATATTTTAGCATTTATATGTACATAGTCCTAATTTATAGCCCTGTGTCAGTATTAAAGTTTTAGGGCCGAAATCAATTTGCGCCAGATGGGTATTTTCATAGATAGTAACTGCGCCACAATTTTGAATTTGATAGATATAAATTGCGCCAGTAAACAGAATTTATTTGCGCCACTCTTACCTGTATACATACTTGTATTTTTATGGATTTCCGTATGAAAGACAAAGTGCGGGCTCTAAGTTATAGTGTCAGACTCAGCATTTTAAATTTGCCCACCTTTGCCCGAGTTTTATTGACTTACCGAGTAGTCGATTTTAGATGTATAAATAATATACATATAGTGTTTACTATTAAAATGACTTTGACTCTCAAGTGTACGAAATATGTATGCTGCCGGTCCAAAGTCCGAATATAAGGAGGAGAGTCATATTTTTGCATCTAAATAAAGTCACCTTACCAGCTGTACCTACATGTTTTTACCTATATTTTTCATTGGCGCAATTTCTATCTAGGATGGTCCAAAATAAGTGGCGCAACTCGAGTACTGGCGCAATTTCATTGTGGCGCAATTAAATTCATTTTTGGCGCAAATCGAGTTCACCCAGTTTTAGATCGGCTATTATACAAAAATCTAACTATACAGGGAATAAACATGATTAACAATGTACTATTTTTATGGCTTCATATCAATTAAAATGTTTGTTTTTATAGCAAAATAATTAGTTGACACGGCGTTTCATTTAATACTGCTAGGGGGCAAATGTACAAAAGCATATGATTTTATGGTATAATTTGCGGATTCTAATGCTGGAAATTAATCGTTATATTAAGGATTTGTATAGTTCAGTATACAAATGCTTGGTTATATCATGGAGGTATTAACATATAATACCTCCATGCACTGATATAGACTATTAGAGATAAGAGGAACACGTGATAACATGTAACAAATCGTTATCTCTAAACATAGACTGTTTCCACCGTATCATTATCACGGCGGGGACCAGATAATTTTTGTTCCGATAGCAAATTTAGATTATTTCCCGTAAGCAGGACAATATGTGCCGTATGCAACATTGTGTGATTTCAATGAAATTTGGTTTCCAAATAGATTTTGATGTCGTATCTTAAAAATATGGTGTTAAAAATTGTCGTTGACCGCCATTTTACAAAATAATGTTTCAACTATAAAACTGGTGTCGAAAGTGGTCCTTAGCAAGAACGTTTTTTGTCAAAAAAAGCCCAACAAAGAAATAGAGTAAACATGATCAGACTTAAAATACACTTCAAGATATTGGTTTGTTCGAGCTACAAAAGTTTGAGAGACAGAAATTCAACTGTATAACTTACAATGTGAGCTTGATTGTGGCAATTGAAAGCCAGGTGAGCGATACCGGCTCCTGGGAGCCTCTGGTTTAACACTCCGAAAGCAGTTAATTTCACTGTATTCATAACATTTGTTTTTGATATTGATGACGAGATTTTTTTATGGTAGTAATAAGCGCACTGGTCAATCGTAGTTGAACATTTACTTGATGCCGAAAATATTTGAAAGGATTTTTCTAAAGTTCAGGAAGCCAATACATTGTAGGAATCACCGGTAGGAATGCTTCTATGGTTAGAAGTTGCCTTTTAGTTGACGTGATAGTTTGAAATCTACTTGAATTGACAATTTCATTCCTAAGCTTTCAGCAATTAAGATTTTGTCGCAGTTTTTTGTAATTGCCACAGCTGTTTCCTCTTGCTAATTATATATACTGAGGTTAGAAAAATTCATTACTTACAATTATTATGGTCGTTCAACAGACTTAATACTTTGTCGAAAAATATGTATTAGATTTCGGGAGACACGATAATTCAATTAGTTATACAATTTCACCCTGTCGAAGATAAATATCGTAAACAATTGTTTAAAACAGGAAAATTACACTTTAAAAGAAGATTTTAGTTAATGTATCATCACAGCTGATAATTTACACAATACCGGAAGCTTATACATTGTACGTGTATTTGATAAACTTTATGTTTGGTTTTTATTTTTTTTATTATTATTATTATTTCTTAATATTTAACTCCGGCAAACGTTTGTCCATAAACCCTTAAATTTCATTGGATTCATTACATTGTTTACGGCAAAATATCTTGTTACTATTGGTAACACGGCAGAAACAATCGGTCCCGGTGGGAATAAAAATTGCCTTCAGTGCAGTTAACAAACTAATTGTAAGATGTGGCAAATAGCTTAGAATAAACGCAACACTAACGGACAGTGCTATTTTGTCTAGTTTTTTAGAAGTTCCACCATTCTGTTTGATTTTGATTGTTAATTGATTTCTTTATGAACTTTTGCTTTGTTTTGCTGGTTTGTTGGTTGTCTTTTAATGTATCTTGGTTTTGTACAAGTTCAAAGTTTTTTTCATTCGGAAGCAGAGTGGAAGAAGTTGAATTACTTGTAGAACCCCTGGAAAACTTTCTACGAAACTAAAAATGCGTGAATATGTGTACTCCAGTTATCATATAGTGCGTATTATAAACACCAAAATATCTCTGTCGTATAAAATTAGACATTCAGTCCTCGCGAATTGGTCAGATAACGAAGATGTTATATCCAAGTTTTACATTCCGTATTCCACTAATAAACAAGTTAGGGTACGAAAACATTAATGGTAAAACAACACTTGACATGATAATAATGTTTGCATGTCGTCATGTCATTTGAAGTTTTAATGGCTTACAAAATACTAAAATACCCAAGTTGCATAATAAACAGTAAATTTAGTCATGCTGAACACGTGTTTCAAGGAGTAACCTCTCATCAGCAGCATTAGAATTGAATAATATAGAAATCCATAATCCAAAAGTAATAATTACATTCCTTTTGCTTCGTATGGAAATCCTCGTATTTGATTGGTTACGAGTGCTTCCGATCATTTCCGTCACTATGTTTTATCAGTCAGTAAAACTACCGACCAGCACGCGACTCCTTGACAACGACTAAAGTAAACAAGAGGCTCTCAAGAGCCTGTATCGCTCGCTGACATAGAAAAAACGAAACATAAAATTTAGCAGAATACTTTTTTTTCTAAAATTACAGTATTCTTGTTTGGTTTCCATCGCAACCGAAAGATTCACCATCCATTATAACAGGACAGCCTACCTGCGTTGTAGTAGGTAGTAGATATATAGCCAGTAAAAATCGACTGAGCTAACGGAATATTTCTTTAGCTCATTCGGTTAGGTGGCTGGCTGAAGTGCTAGAGGTCCCGGGTTCGATCCCCGGTGGTGACCATTGCAATTTTGCAAGGAGAATCATGCTCTCCGGTTACATTTGGCGCCCAGCTAAAAAACCCATGGTGGTTAGAAGGAGCTAACCAGGGTTTGTGTGAGATTTGTGTTGAGAGTCATACATAGCAGGTATGATGACTCTCGAGGTGGGGGGAAGTGTGACAGGACAGCCTACCTGCGTTGTGGTAGGTAGTAGATATATAGCCAGTAAAAATCGACTGAGCTAACGGAAATATTTCTTTAGCTCATTCGGTTAGGTGGCTGGCTGAAGTGCTAGAGGTCCCGGGTTCGATCCCCGGTGGTGACATACAAGTGAATTTTGTATGGAGTTTCATGCTCTCCGGTTACACAACCCATAACAGAACACCATTATAATCCCCTTATAATCAAAGTAATACATATTGCTGAAATTAAAACATTCAGACCATTTCATATAAAAATTCAAAAATTTTGGCAGAGGTTTCCCTTAAAATCAATAGGGCCAATGTAAAAACGATGTTCCAGATGGTGCCCATCTTTGATGAGGTACGGACCTACCAGATACATTTTTTGGATGGGACCATCTAAGGACCATTGTGGCTTAGTTTTAATTGGATTAGTAGTTTCTGAGAAGAAAATCTTTGAATGTCTTTCCCATAGTGTTAAATGGTTAAACTAAGTTCCCCGCTGGGAGCCATCTTGGATTAGGTACGGACCTGCCGGATACCTTTTTGGAAAGGACCGTCTAAGGACCATAGGGACTAAGTTTGGTTATTATTGGACTGGTAGTTTCTGAGAAGATCTTTGAATGTTTTTTCCATAGGGTCCAATGTTTAAACTATGTTAGCCGCTGGCAGCCATCTTGGATGAGGTACAGACCTGCCGGATTCCTTTTTTGGAAGGGACCATCTAAGGACCATTGTGACTAAGTTTGGTTATAATTGGACTGGTAGTTTCTGAGAAGATCTTTGAATGTCTTTTACATAGGGTCCAATGTTAAAACTATGTTCCCCGCTTGCGGCCATCTTGGATTAGGTACAGACCTGCCGGATTCCTTTTTTCGAAGGGACTATTGTGACTAAGTTTTGTTATAATTGGACTGGTAGTTTCTGAAAAGAAGATCTTTGAATGTCTTTTCCATAGGGTATAATGTTAAAACTATGTTCCATGCTGTCAGCCATCTTGGATTAGGTACAGACCTGCCTGATACCTTTTTTGAAGGGACCATCTAAGGACCATGGTGACTAAGTTTGGTTAAAATTAGACTGGTAGTTTCTCAGAAGAAAATCTTTGAATGTCTTTTCCATAAGGTCCAAAGTTAAACTATGTTAGCCGCTGGCGGCCATCTTGGATGAGGTACAGACCCGCCGGATACCTTTTTTAAAGGGGACCACCCAAGGACTATTGTGACCAAATTTGGTTCCAATTGGCCCAGTGGTTTTAGTTGAGAAGATCTTTGAATGATAAGTTTACGCCGGACGGACGACGGACGCCAAGTGATGACAAAAGCTCACCCTGGCATAGCCAGGTGAGCTAACAATGACGGCGGAGTGATCTAGACAAGGATCCACGGTTTTCATTTAGTTATCTTGCGTGAACACTCGCATTACATTTACGGTATGTAATTATAGGTATTGAATGCAATATTTTGTAGTTTTATTGTCGTGTAAAAGCGTGGACCGTAGCACATTTTTCACATGAAGCAATAGCACGCTTCATTCAAAATGTGCTACGGTCCATGCTTTTACACTCCAATAAAACTACAAAACATTGCAATAAATTCTTAAATTAAATACGAAGTACTCAATACCAACAAAAATCGAAATATAGGCCAAATTCAGTACCAATGACATCCACCGAGTGCCAGACACAGAATGAAGACTCAGAATTTTTAAGGGGTAAGAATTTTGATAAAAACAGTAAATTTCTATAAAACGCAAGGTCCATTTTTCATATCGGACAAGTCTGATTCTTGGGCTAGTAATTACCCTCGGTGAACTCTGGTCCACCAGCAGTATCATCGGCCCAATGGTTTCAAAATACAAAAATACCCAAGTTGCATAGCGAACAGTAAATCAAAAACTAGAGGTACTGTGGCCTGGAGGGCCACAAAATGATACCCCCACTCCCATGGGAAAAGAAGATCCCCAAAATAATTTGTAACAAAAATAGTTATAATTGCAAAATTCCTAGTAAACAGGAAGCAGATGGTCGGCAATCCTAGAATTGCTACTTGCAGTTTAAGACATCATTCTTAACTTGCATACGAAATTTCAAGTTGCAGTGATGAGCAGTTACTGAGAAAACTGTTACGAAAGATTTTTACGATTGACAAAAGATCTCGTAATTAACTAAGTCGGTCAACAGGAAATAGATGTCCAGCAATCCTGAAAACGCTACTTGCGGTAAAGGACATTCTAAACTTGCATACAAAATTTCAAATTGCAGTGATGAGTAGTTACTGAGAAAACTGTTACAAAAATTGTCTGCAATTGACAAAAGATTCAAAAATTTACTAAGTCGGTAAACAGGAAGTAGATGTCCAGCAATCCTGAAATCGCTACTTGCAGTATATGACATCATTCTAAAACTTGCATAAAAAATTTCAAGTTGCAGTAATGAGTAGTTACTCAAAAAAATGTAACGGAAATTTTCTACCATTGACAAAAGATCTCGAAATTAACTAAGTAGGTAAACAGGAAGTTGATGTCCGACAATCTGAAAACGTTACTTGCGGTATAGGACATCATTCTAAACTTGCATGCAAAATTTCAAGATGCAGTGATAAGTAGTTTTACTGAGAAAACTGTTACGAAAAATTGTTTGCTATCACAGACACAGACAGGCAGACGAAGAGACAGACAGACACAGACAGACAGACAGACAGACAGACTGACAGAGTGATTCCTATATACCCCATGAACTTCGTTCGTGGGGGTATAATAACGAAGTTGCATTAAAAACAGTAAATATCGTTATGCTGTACACGTGTTTCAAGGAGTAGCCTCCCATCAGCAATCATATGGAAAGCCATAATCCAAAAGGTACTCATTACCAAAAATATCGCTATAGGAGGTCAAGTCTTGTACCAAGCACTTCCACCTAGTCCCATACACGGAATAAAGCCTATGTATTCTAAAGGGGTTAGAATTTTGATAAAAACAGTGATTTTCTATAAAAAGCAGGTAAATTTTTAAAGTCAGAGAAGCCTCATTATTGGGCTGGTGAATACTCTCGGGGACTTCTGGCCCATCAGCAGTGGCATCGGTCCAATGGTTTCAAAATACAAAAATATCCAAGTTGCATAACAAACAGTAAATGTCGTTATGCTGTACGCGTTTTTCAAGGAGTAACCTCTCCATCAGCAGCATTAGAATCAAATCATACGGAAAGCCATAATCCAAAATAATCAAACAAGCAGTACTCAATACCAAAAATATCGAAATGGGAGGCCACATCAAGTACCAAGGACATCCACTAAGTGCCATACATGGAATGAAGCTTCAGTATTTTTAAGTATTTTTTTACAAAATCGTCGGTAACAGTCCACGGACAGGAACATGAGGATACAAATTGAAGATATGCAAACAGGTTAATGTATGATCGCAAAAAAAAACTCACGAGCCGACATTGTAGAAAGTATACTGATATCTCATTTCAGTTATCTCAAACAGTAGCAAGATAACGCAAACAAACAATTCTGCTACTGCTAAACAAGTTATAAATATCCTGTGTGTAGTTTTTGGAAACTTAGATTGATATACAATGAAAACCATCACGTTTCCCGGTATTTCTATTATCATCAGTATTAACAAGTATATGACTGGTATCAGTCTACGGTTGGCTTCCTCGTCATTGTTTTCCTGTAGAGTTTTGCTGGAATATGAACCAGATATATTGTCAATCACACTGAAATTAGTCATGTTCTCCATAATATCATCCAGCTGTATGTTTTTGAGTGTTCCCCGTCTGTTGGTGTTATTATATTATCATTATGGGATAATATGTTTCTATGATACCTTTACACTCCAAGGTACATATTCATATATTCTGAATTGTTCCAACGTTTGAGTAGGTAAGAATTGACTGCACTGCAACTAACTGTAAATGTTTTTTTCCGAACTTGGGGTTTTAAATGTGTAGCAAGTGGATAAGTAATAGGGATTCTAATACTTAGTCACACCTTGTCCATACTTGAACTTTCTCCAGTTTATGCGTAACCACCGGATATATACAATCCTAGTTGTAAAGGATGAAAATGTTTAATAAAACGTAACCCGTTGAGCGTTGGACGATCCAGACAAATGTAGTATATTGGTGATTAAAGCATTAATCAAGGACAGAATTATGTATGTAAAGAAATAGATAACGAACACAAGAGTAATTCGTTATCATTGCACCAATATCTAAATGAACCTATTTACACTCGGTCGATACGTTTGTCGTTTGGACTGTTAGTCCTTGGAGGTCTTTCTAAGTCCATTTTTTTTTCACAAAATCTCTTGCGATTACATTAGTCGTAAGTCTTTTACAATTCATATAGATTTACAACTAATATTTGTCGTAAGATAATTTGTTACTAGAGGCTCAGAAACTGAGCCTGTATCGCTCACCTGACAAAATGCTTCTATGCCATGCATGACCTAAAATGAAGTTTTTTACCAATGGGGTCTAATGTTTAGCTATGTTCTCCATTAGCACCCGTGTTTTTTGTCTGATCCTATTGAAATGAGTAATTTTTGAAGAGGACTTTCTATGCATTTATTTAAATTTGCTTAAATAGTTTCAGAGAACATGATGAAAAGGATGGTTTTCTCATAACGGGCTCCAATGTTAAACTATGTTCTGTACTGGAGGCCATGTTTTTGTCGGATCTAAATGAAATGAGAATGTTTTGTAAATAACCATCTATAGCTCATTCCTGTAAAGTTTGGCTGAATTTGCTTCATTGGTTTCAGAGGAGAAATAAAAATGCGATTTTCCCTTTTGGTTCAATGTTAAACCTTTTTATTGGATCAGAGATGATGAGCAATCTTTGTTAAGGACCTTATGTGATTTTCCCAATGTATAACTATGTTCGGTGCTGGCGGCCATGTTTTTATCGGTTTGGAACGAAACGAGCAATCTGCATGAAGGACCTTTAGTACATCATTCCTGTAAAGTTTGGTTGAATTTGCTTCGGTGGTTTCAGAGGAGAAGATGAAAATGAGATTTTCACATAGGGCCAATGTTAAACTAAGTTCCATGCTGGCGGTAATGTTTTTTATCGGATCGAAACGAAATGAGCATTCTTTGTTAAGGACCTTTAGTACATCATTCCTGTAAAGTTTGGTTGAATTTGCTTTGTTGGTTTAGGAGGAGAAGCTGAAAATGGAATTTTTCCAATAGGGTCCAATGTTAAACCTAAGTTCCGCGCTGGCGGCCATATTTTTTATCGGATCGGACAAAAATGAGCAGTCTTTGTAAAGGACCTTCCATACATCATTCCTGTAAAGTTTGGTTGAATTTACTTAAGCGGTTTCAGAGGAGAAGATGAAAATGTGATTTTCCCATAGGGTCCCATTTAAACCATATTCCGTGCTTGCGGCCATGTTTTTTATCAGATCACAACTGAGCAATCTTTGTGAAGGACCTTTAGTACACCATTCCTGAAAAGTTCGGTTGAATTTGCTTTGGTGGTTTCAAAGGAGAAGATGAAAATGTGATTTTCCCATAGGGTTCATGTTAAACTATGTTCCCTGCTGGCAGCAATGTCTTTTATCGGATCGGAGAGAAATGAGCAATTTTTTGTTAAGGACCTTTAGTACATCATCCCTGTAATTTGTTTGAATTTGCTTCAGCTGTTTCAGAGTAGAAGATGAAAATGTGATTTTCCAATAGGGTCCAATGTTAAATCTAAGTGCCCCGCTGGTGGCCATGTTTTTTATTGAATCAGAACGAGGTGAGCAATTTTTGTTGAAGACCTTTAGTACATCATTCCTGTAAAGTTTGGTTGAATATGCTTCAGCCGTTTCAGAGCAGAAGATGAAATGTGATTTTCCCATAAGGTCCAATGTCAAACCATGTTCCATGCTGGTAGCCATGTTTTTTTTGTCAATTCAGAACGAAATGGGCAATCATTCTTAAGGACCTTTAGTACATCGAATAAAGTTTGGTTGAATTTGCTTCAATGATTTCAGAGCAGAAGATGAAAATGTGATTTTTCCCATAGGGTCCAGTGTTAAACCTAAGTTCCGCGCTGACGGCCATGCTTTTGTCGGATCGGAACGAAATGAGCAACTTTGTAAAGGACCTTCCATGCATCATTCCTGTAAAGTTTGATTGAATTTGCTTCAGAAGTTTCAGAGGAAAAGATGAAAATGTGAAAAGTTTAACGGACGGACGGACGATGGACGGACGGAGACGGACGCCGGACGACAGACGCCAAGTGATGGCAATAGCTCATACTGACCCTTTGGGTCAGGTGAGCTAAAAACGACCCCAGGACTTTTCACGGAATTGTAAATCAGAACAGATAGATAATCCTTGAATATCGATATACTTAACTTCTTTATACTGGAATTCGCCCAGCAACTCAGTACATACTTGACCTCTAAGAACTAACTAAACCTTTTAAAAAAATGTTTTACGATTTATTTACGAATAATTGCGAGTAGTTTACGATCGTTTTGCGATTGATTTACGGATAAACGCGCATTTATGTGATCATTTTGAGAATATATGCGGTTCCTTTACGAATTTATACGAATGCTTTGAGAGTGATTTGCAAAAAAATGATAGCATTTTTTACGAATGAGTCGGCACTCAAATCTGAGTTGTGCCTCCCGTCTAAAAGTAGGATGGAAAAATTATGATGATGTCAATTTTCTCTTTTTCTTCCTTCTGTGGCTTTGGAAGAAAAAGTCAAGGAATGTTTTTTTGTACAGAATAAAGTTTATTGTGTGGTAGGACATTACTCGTCTCCTAAAATATGCATTTAAAGACCACACGAAGTTATATAGTCTGAAATTTAGAACATTAAATGTTACCCTAAAAGAAAATCTGCTGCCGTTTGTGAAAAACTCGTAACTAAATCTCAGATATTTGTAAAAACTCGTTAAGAATTCGTAAATTATTCGTTAATTATCCTTAAAAGCTAGGATCAAATCGCAATAATTCGTTTTGTGCTCGCAAGATTCGTATGTCGCTCGCACTTATTCGTAACGATTCGTAATTTTTTATCGGAACTGCGTCGTATTCATTCTTAGTAAATTTTTAAGTGGTCTTTCATACTCGCAACTACTAGTAATCGTAAAGATATCGCAATTTACTCGTTACTGTGTTTTATTCGCAAGCATTCGTGTTATTTTTAGGAATGTTGTAAATTTAAAGATTCGTAAGAAAAATTCGTGAATGTGAAGGGGACATTCGGGTCGAAGGTAAACTACTAGTATGTTCCGCATTGGTGGCCATGTTTTTTTTTTTCTTGTTTTTTTTCGAATCGGAAAACAAAATGAGCACCTTTCTTATATCATTTCAGTTCAGTTCAATAGTTTCAGAGCAGATGATGAAAATTATGTTTTCGCCCATGCCGGCAGCCATTTATTTTCTCCACTCTGAACGAAATGGGGAATCCATGTAAATGACGTTTCATTTGTCATTCCTCTGAAGTTAAGTTGAATTTTCTTCAGAAGTTTAGAAGAGATGACCAAAATCTCAATTTCCATAAAAGTTCCAATATTAAGCGGAGTTCCTCCTGGAGGCCGTTTCACTCGAAACAAAATGAGAAATTTTTGTAAATGACTTTCACCATATCATTCCAGTACAGTTCGGAGCAGATGATGAAAATATATTACACTTAGCCCCTCGCTTGCTACCATGCTTTTTTGTCAAATCGGACAAAATGAGGAATGTTTGTAAAGGACCTTCAATTCTTCATTCCTGCAAAGTTTTTGTTGAATTTGCTTCTGACTGGTTTTAGAGATGATCGAAATATGAGATTCGATTTGGACAAACTATATCCATGCTGGCTACCAAATTTTTGTCAGGTCGGGACGATATGAACAATTTTTGTAAAGACATCATTCCAGTACACTTTTATTGATTTTTCCTCAATAGTTTCAGACCAGAATATAAAAATGACATTTTTCCATAGGGTCCATACTAAGATCCACGCTGGTGGTCATATTTTTCTCCCGTGTGAAAGAAATGGGCAATTGTTGTAACGGACCTTCGATCATTCGTAATTCCTGTAAAGTTTGGTTAAATATGCTTCAGGGATTTTCAGACGAGATTACAAAAATATGAATTTCCCATGGGGCTAATGTTAAACTGTGTTCCACTCTGGCAGCCATGTTTTTGTCAGATTTTTATAATGGACCTTCCATTCGTTTTGCTTCAGAAGTTTGAAATTATGAATTTCCATATGGGCATTGCTAAACTTTGTTTTGTGCTGACAGCAATGATTTTTGTCAAATCGGATTAAAACATGCAATTTCCCTACATTATTCCTGTACAATTTACATAAATTGCTTCAAAAGTTTCAGAGCAGATGATCGAAGTGGTGTTTTTCCCATATGACCAATGTTGATCTTAGTTCTGTGCTGGTGACCATATTTTTGTAGGATCAGAACGAAATAGGATTTTTTGTGAAGAATCTTCCATACATCCTTAGTGTAAAGTTAAGATAAATTTGCTTCAGTGGCTTCAGAGAAGGAGATGAAAATGTGAATAGCTAGCCGAATACGAATGCCAAGTAATGGCAAAAGCTCACACTAACCCGTTGGTGAATTAACAGGATGTTCCTCCCTACACGTCTTTGCATAGATAACTACCTTAACTAACATTCAATAGAAACCCCATAGGCCAAGTGCTTTGAGTTAAAATAAAAAATATATAAAAGTATAATTATTTCGTCTGGAAAATACAACGTCATATGATGGAAGATGTGTTAAAAGTTGTACATTCAAGAATACTTATGTCTCGTATAACGAGAATGATGGAGGAATGCACAGAAACATTTAACATTATAGTTTATTTAGTATAATAAACTGCCGGTACTTATATTTATCATGGAGATTTGATGTTCACTTACACATTCTTTGCCCTGCATAGGCCCTTGATTGGAATAAACATATTCTTATCTTATCTTATCATAATGTCATTATTTTTACAATGCTGATTTTGGCTTTTCTATCGAGATGTTCTATTGGTAATTTATTTTGTATCAGGTTTCACACATATTTCGGTTTATTGATTTCCAAATGTTTCGATTTGATCTGCCCTGAAGAGTTGTCGAAATGTGCTTCTGCAAAAATTAAATGTACATGTAGTAACTTCGATATTTTCTTATTTAACAACCTATGCATGTGAGAATGTCAAGATTCTTTGAGCCAATACATATGATCAAACTCATGCATTTTAGATACAAAATTGAATATTAAAAGAAATAGGAATACTAGGGATGGCAATTTCACAGAAATACTGTAACCGGTTATTCGGAAAACCATTCGACCGATTAAACGGTTAACTGGCACTTGATGAAATATTGAATGTTTTCCAGATAATATGAATAAATAATTAAATTCTTTTCTCTGTATCGTGATGTTCATCGAGATAGGAATACAAAGAAAAAATCACATAAGTTAGCTTTTAGATACTTTCCAGTCTTCATCTCTGGAAAATGCACCTGTGATATTCTACTTTTGTCTTGGTTTATATAATTATTAACCGGGTTTTCCGTCGGAAAAATCCGGTTATTAAAATGTTGAAAATAGCGGGCGGCGGGCGGGCGGCTACCAAATGAGTACATCATTTGTCCGGAGCAAATCTCCTACAGTATTTGAGACAGGAAGTTTTTATTTTGCAGATAAATTGTGCACATATCAAAGGTATGCATGGTATTTTGATTTTTGATCATTTATGTCAAAAATATCAGTTGTTGAACTTAGTCAATTTTACGTCAAATTTTTAACAATAGGGTACCCCCTTTGTCCGTAGCAAATCTCCCACAGTATTTGAGACAGGAAGTTTTTATTTTGCAGATCAATCGTACATATATCAAAGGCGTGCATGGTACTTTGATTTTGATTTTTGATGATTTATGTCAAAAATATCAGTTGTTGAACTTAGTCATTTTTACGTCAAATTTTTAACGGACGGACGGACGGACGGACACACGACTGGGGGTATCACATAATACCTCGCCACTTCGTTTGGCGGGGTAAAAAAATTGGGTTATATAGTGGAATTACAAATTTTCCTGATGTAACGTATAGTTTACTTTATTTTGTGTAGAGGAATGTCCAGTCCCCTCATTAAGTGCTCAACCCTAACCCCGGTGAACAACCTACAAGTGATATTATTGCTTGTATTAAAATACGAAATACATATTCATAAATTTATAATTCTAGCATATACATTTGTCAATTCTGATATGACAGTACAGTATAATAGTATTAATAAATGGGTATTTTCATAATATAAAAAATTATATGTTGTGCGATGACCACAAATTAACTATGGAACAAAATAAAAATGGTATAGTTGGCCACGATTAAAATGTAAAAAACACAAAAATATACAAATTAAAAAACACATAAAAATGACAAAAATGCAAAGAAGGGAAGACTGCCCGACGTTTCGGCCGTATGGCCTTCGACTAGGGGACTTCCGGGCTGAAATACGGAGAAGAAAATGGAAAGGACGAGAAAATACAGACCTAATGACGTGTCACAGATATTACCTGTAAAAATCGTGCCAAATCTTGAACATAATCAAAAACGAGAAATAAAACATTAGTTATATCTATACTATGTGAATACTAAATTTCAATACATAAAAAATATCATAAAATAGACTGCTTCTTAACATGCATGCCAAAGGGTCGAGCAGTTCCAAGAAAATTGATGATTTTTTGTTCAAGGAACTGTCATTGTTTTTCACCTGCACTAGTTTGTACTAGTGTGAAGCTAGCCCACAATAACAGCCGACAATAACCGCTAGCCGACAATAAGCCAGCCCACAATAAGAAAGGATGCGTTCGGTCAAGCACCATATCAACTAGTTTAATTAAGAATCAATACATCGTATAATTACCCTTATATTAATTAAAATTTTAATTCTTTTATCATTTTTGTTGATCTGTATAGAAATTTCCAAGAAATTTGTCGAACGCATCCTTTCTTATTGTGGGCTGGCTTATTGTCGGCTAGCGGTTATTGTCGGCTGTTATTGTGGGCTAGCTTCACACTAGTCTAGTTTGTATAAGGACAGTTACATGCATGTCCAGTATGCTGTGGTTGGCTCGCCGAAAATGTTCACCTACTGGGCAATCCTTTCCATTGGTGACGCTCTGTTTATGTTCGACAAAGCGATCACCCAATCTACGGCAGGTCTCACCCACATAGATCACCCTACAGCGTTTACAGCCCACAGCATACACTACATTTTAAGTAGTACACGTGAAACCATTTTTTAGTTTGAAAACGGACCGGCTAACGTTTTCAAAGTAAAATTTTCATAATAGCCCTGTTATGTGTCCGAGGTCTGTAATAATGAGGATATCTGTAATGGCACGAGGCAACGCCGAGGATCATTACTGTATCTAAAGACCATTATTACAGACCGAGGACACATAACAGGGTCATCGTGAAAATACCCATTTCTTAAAACTTTTATTTACCAGATTGATAAGTTGATGTTAATGTATATAACATAATTTTCTTGAAATTGATTTTTTTACGTGAAAAGTCGTTTGTGGGATCAAATATCTGAAACAAAAAAGTACTTGTATAAGATTTTACCCTGTTTAAGTGCTTAAACTTTGTTTTGGACTAGGGTTACCGTTGAAGTACAATTTTTTTTAGAAAATCAAGAAGAGATGTATATTTTCTTATCCCTTATGAGGAGATGAGTAAAATGAGTGGTCAAAAGTAGGGTCAAATATTTGAAACAAAAAATTATTCTTTTTACAGCTGGATTAAGGTTTACCCCTGAAGTACATTTTTCTTTTTTAGGAAATCAAGAAACGATGTATATTTTCTGATGCTTTATGATTAGATGAGTAAAATGAGTGGTCACAAGTAGGGTAAAAAATCTGAAACAGAGCATCATGCATGAAACAGCTCATAATTCAAGAAAAGTATATCAAACCACTCGAAGAAATACAAATACTTGTAATAAAAATTGTATTTACAATTTTCTATAACTTGTTTATTACAAAGAATGCAGAAATAATGTTTACTTTACTGCAAATATATGATACTATCATAATTTTGCATTTTACAGACACCAAGTGAACCACACAGCCGCCATCTAATCCCGGCCTGTAATTGCCCTACTAATCTCATAATGCGCTGTTATCTCGGAATGGCCCTGTTTATTCCGTAATGGCCCTGTTGTAATGCATACTTGTAATTTATAAAGGCAATGCATTTTTACGTATTTTATCCTAACCGGTTAATAAAATTAATAAATATTTTGTTAATTTATGTTAAATCTATAATTTCTGTAGGTAGATAATTAGAAAATTAAGTTAGCCTATTAGACTTCAGTTAAAACACTATGATAGGACTGAAAATTTAAAAATAATTAATAAATTATCCGTTTTGTAAACACCTTGTCAAGGCCAATCAACTAGATAAATAAAAAAATAACGGTGTCAGATATAACAGTATACAACTGAAATAATTTTTGACGCCGAGTACTCAATACCGATTTTGCTAACCGGTTACAACCTATTCGACCGATTAACCGAGTAATCGGTTACTCGTGCTATCCCTAAAGAAAACCCAAAAGGCTCGTGGCTTCATGTAATGACAATAAAGTTACTACACAAAACATGTATACTTATTTTCATATTTTTCTGAGTATCAAAGAAAAAACTAGTTGTGCTTCTATTGATTATAAAAATAAAGTATTTCAAAGAGGATTCAGTTTATTATTTAAGCAAAATGTGCCAGAAAAGGCATCCAATACAAATAAAGCACGCTGTATTTTTTCTGGAATATTTTACGAAAGGATATGGAGTAAATGAACACGAGACCATAACACATATGTTTACTCCTATTGCAATTAATTCTAACGAGCTGTATGGCCATTTCGGAAATTAATTCCTCATCAGTAGCACTAGAACCCAAACATAGGAAATCAACAATTTAAAAAAAAACGTTTAAAATGCGTAAAAACAAACAAAATCCAAATAATCAGTTATACCAAATATATAGCTTAGGACAAAACTACGATGGAGGGATTTAGAATTCACATAAATGGAGAATGTTTTAAACGAAGCCCTCCTCATTGTTTCAGTTTATGGGGCCTTTTTCAACTGTTATCCAGATAAGTGATGTGCCGTGACCAATTATAAAGACCAGAGATAGACACAACACAGCTGACTTAAACCAAAGCCGTGAAATCTTCTAAATTTGATGAAGATTCAACGGCTTTGGACATAGACCTGCAGTTCAATGAAGATGTATACAACACGCCAGCAGATGAATCCAGTAACACTATCACAGAATCTGATACACCCACAGCTACAATATAACTGTTAAGAGAGACACACAGTACAGTACAAATGTCAGCAGAAACACAAATAAAAATAAAAATTGGAACCGGATCAGCAAAACCGCGTACGTGTCTACTACGTAGACGCAAAACCAGAACCAAAAAATGAAAACTGGTGTGAAAAGTGTTTGTTATAAGTTGAAGAGAAAGTATCCAAAACATTGCAAAAAAGAACAGAACTGGAACAAAAAGACATTGGTGAAGAAGTGCAACTATACAGCTAATTGTACATGGGTCACTTGGAACTCCTTTTTTCAGTACAAAAATGGTTGATAATACAAATCTATTGTCAAACGACCACGCCTCACGGACAGAGTTTTCTTTATACGGCATTTGAGAATGAATTTAACGATTTTGATCAGACTGTAATTGGATTTATTGGAGTAAACCGCATTAGTTTTTCATATCGTAGAGTATAGTACATGTATTTACAATTTCACTTTTTGAGGCCCGGAGAATGTCGGGAATTACGCGGGATACAATGTCCCCTAACGTCGCGATGCATATTTTTTCAATCTTATTTTATCTTGGCTCTAGTTATAATATCACTGTGTCAAATGAAGAGAAATTCGGTGCTTTGGGATAAAATTGCCTGGAATGTGATCATTACAGTTTATGCAGTGTTTGAAATAAAAAATATGCACCAAATCGCTCCATGCAATATCCTCCATTTTCTCACAAAAAACATATCAAAAACTAGCATACAAACAGAGGTTATTTTCTGTTTTAAACCATTGCTCAATGTATCTTAACATTCACTGTCCTTAAACTAATTGTGTGTCTCTATTTCAGCGCCGGCATGTGGAGTTAACATTTCCCAACTCATTCGCTTCTAAGGGCTTGTGGTCGATACAGTGACTTTCTTGATAAAAACTGGTTGCTCACAATCAGGCTACTTAAAGAACTATAATGCGCATAACTTCAAGTCAACACTATAGAAGTTATACGGTCGACATCGAGACCGAAAGACAATAAAGGGCTATGCCGAGCTCAGCATGATACGACCGCAGCATGTCGATCACTGAAATTTCACTTATTCATAAAAAAATCGTAAGAGCTATGCAAAATATGTAACTATCAACTAAAAGCTTACATCCAGAGAAATCCAAAGTAAAAAATTCCATCGAAATCTGATGAAAAATAAAGATTTGACATATTTAGAAAAATTGCAATTTTGGCCCATTTCACCCTTGTAGCTCGGAAACGGTAAGAGCTACGCCAAATCCGTTGGCATACCACTGAAAGCTTAGATCAAGAGGAATCCAAAGAAAAAAATCCCATCGAAATCCGATGAAAAATAAAAATTTTAAATAATCTGCAAATTCGCAATTTTGGCCCCGTTCGACCCCTCATAGCTGGGAAAGGAAACAAGTTACCAAAAATCTGATAGCTGAGCGCCATATTAATTTTTCGCAAAGAATCCATTGAAAAAACTGCATCAAAATAGGACTTAATTTTTTTGGTTTTTTTTTTTCAGATTCGCCCCTGTTGGGCCCATTTATCTCGTGAGCGGTACATGCTATGTGAAATCCGTTGGCATATTGTAGATTCAGTTCTTGGCCCCTTTCTGTTCTTGTTGTATATTAATGATATTACTGATATTTGGGAAACATTGCACGGCTATTTTCCGATGATACCTCTCTACAGTACTCTGGGATTGACTTGTTAGTCGTAGAACCAGAAATTAATAATGACATGTCCAAAATAAATGAGTGGGCCAAAACATGTCTAGTTGATTTTAATCCTGCAAAAACTAAAGCTTTGATAATATCAAACATAGAGTATCATGTTCCAGAAATTAAATTCAACGATGAAAAGGTTGAAATTATCAAGTGTCATAAACACTTAGGAATAACTTTTTCTTCTGATGGTAATTGGTCAACTCATATTGAAAATATAACGAAATCAGCGATGAAACAAATTAATGTACTACGAAAGTTAATACTCTATCTTCCAAAAGTTTGTCCAATCACTACATTTATTAGACCATTACTTGAATATGCATGTGAAGTATGGGATGGATGTTCAGAAAGAGAAATTGGCACTCTTGTAAAGGTACATCTTGAAGGAGCTAGAATTGTTACCGGACTAACAAAATTCGCTAGTAAGGAATCTCTTTATTTCGAAACTGGGTGGGATACATTGGCAGAAAGGCGAAAAAGCAGGAAATTATGCACATTTTATGAAATGCATAATAAATTATGCCCTCAGTATCTATGTGATCTTTTACCTCCACAAGTATCTGAAATAAATGAATATAATTTACGTAATAGAAATAATTATGTTCCTGTTAGAGCTAGATTAAGGGTATCGGAAAAGTCTTTTGTTCCCTCTACTGTGCCTTCATTGAATGATCTTAATATTCAAGTACGGAACTCACAGAACCTTCCGACATTTAAAAATAGACTAAAGTCTAGTGTATACAGGCCACAAAAGTACCATAGAGAGAATGCAAGAAAACTTAATATATTACACACAAGGTTACGGCATCAATGTAGCAATTTAAAAGCTGATTTATATAGAGTAAATTTAGTATATGACCCTTCATGCCAATTGTGGAGCACCATATGAAGATGCAATTCACCTTTTTCTTGAATGTCCAAATTATCAAATTCAAAGAAATGTTCTGTTTTCAGACTTAAGAAATATTGATCTAAATATCGAAACCATATTATTCGGCAATGACAACTTGAATTTTCGCATGAATTCAAAAATTTTTGAAAAGGTAAGAAATTTCATAAACCAAACAAAACGATTTCAGACTGGTCAATAGAATCTACATTCTTTTTTTTCTTTTTTCATTTTTTTTTTCTTTTCTTCTTTTCTTTTCTTTTTTTCATATTTTCCCTCTTGGTTATTTTTTATTTCTACTCTCATTTACATTTCTGTCTATTTATTAAATTGATATCTTTACATTGTTGTATTGCTGTTGCTATGCTATGTATATATAATATATATTGTATCTGTAAGGAGAGGACAGTTGCTAAGTTGGTACAACTTGTTGTCCAATCCATTTGCTATTTTTTGCAATAAAAAGTATTAAAGTAAATAGATTGGAAAGGATGAGTGGCAATAAGACCCATATTTGGCCCCAAAAATCAAGTTGTTTAAAATAGTATGATATTTATAAGAAATATTAACTATTACATCTGGCTACAAAGAAAACATATAATAATACGAATTCCTTTCATTTTGACGTTATTGTGACATCACAAGGAGCCGTCTTTTTGAAAGAAAATCAGAAAATCTGCAATTTTGAATGTTCTCAAAGGAAATTTCCTTTAAGTTAAAATGGGGCACATGCAAACAACAACTTCAAACTTTCAGAAATGATGTATTTCACCATTTTACACATTTTGACCAAATATGAAGTTGTTATTCAGATGCGCTCACATTTTTCAAAGCACAAAGATGTGTAAAACACAGCAAAAATCTGTGAAATTCTGACGATTTAAAAAAATATAGCTTTTGAGTTAACTGATTATCATGAGAATCAAACTGATATGGAAAAAAGCTTCATCATTTTCCTTAAGCCCTATATTTGTTCAATGTTTCAGCAACAAAAGACATCTGTTTGTATAGTTTTAGTTTCATGGTAAATCTTGGGCCAAAAATGGGTCTTACTGCCACTCATCCTTTCCTCAGAAGCACACTGAAACAAACCCCATCAAAATCCAATAAATAATAAAGATTTTAGAGCCGGGTTTTACAGTCAAATATGCGAAAACACCCAATTTCACCCCTTTTTGGCCCCTTTTTCTAAAACGGGCGGAGCCACCAACTCAAAATTAAAAGCTCTGTTTACGCGTGTGCCAAGATACATCATACTTAAATTTCATAATGATCCGTCCACTAGAAGCAAAGTTATGCTGTCCACAGACGCCGACGACGCGGACGACGCCAACGCCAACACCATACCATAATACGACCGCAAATTTTTGCGGTCGTATAAAAGAATGTGTGTACATGGATATTCTTTTAATACATAAATTTAAGTTTCGCACATGCGAGACACACAGTAGTCAACGGCAGTATTTATATTGAGCTTTCGATCTTTTTAAACTGATCGTGACGTAAACAATGTCGTTTTGACACATGTGGTATGCGATACAACCTGCTCCCACATGGTTGCATTAATGGATTTTATTTTGTTAATTGTTGAATATAGTCTTTAGACGTGCAATAACCTTTGAAATTTTGGTTCCGGTTCAAACTTAGGTACATTTTCTCAAATTGTCAGAGACTTAAAAGTTTTTACATACAGTCTTATAATATTACCTTCCTTGTTATAAAACATATTTCTAAACGGTAAGAATTACAAAATATGATTCCCATTGTGATACATTTCTTCATAACCATACATGGTGATACATGATCGTATGCAAAACTTTCGCAGTAACTTAGGTTTTTTGTTATCTTTTAAAATCCACTATTATAAATTCTTTCAGCAACCAAGTTGAACTCATATTTAAACAGTTGGATTTCAAATACACGCGGCTCCTTCTTTCCAATGTTTTGATTACGAATAGGTTTGATTCGTAGTTCTACCGGTTTACACTTGTTAATGTTCCCTGTCAACGTAATGAACTATAAAAAAATTTACCACAAACTTAAATTCAAATTATTTTTACCGTAACATTATTTTTATAGTGCCTCATAGCAGGAGGCTGTTCAAATAAAACTGTATAAATATTAATAGTCTACATGTAAGAAAAAATACTTATTGTATTTCCATAGTAGCACCTCCATCAACGGTCATGTGACTAACAGTATCATTGTAAACTTCCAACTGATGGATACGAGTATAATTGAAGCCATCTGTCGATCGCAAAAGTAGTTCAAAATTATATCTTACAAATAAACCTTCATGATCGCTTTTACAAGAAAACAGGAAAAGGTTCCCATAACGGTCACAACATACACTCGGCAAAATAAAGGAGTCTAATATGAAATTATTCTGAACAATACCGTGTGTTATTACTTGACGCTTTTGGACTATATAAACCCAATTTCCGTCGCTTGTTTCAATCATATTCATAGCGTCGCTGAGAAGAATTTCTGACAGGCGTGTATTGTGTACTGTCCGTAGCACATCTCCAACGACGTTTACTTCGTAAAAGGTTTTATCGACAGGCTTGTACACAACTAAATTGTTACATATAACACACCCCACAATGCCGTTCTCAAATGGTACCTTGTAGAACACTTTACTTACATTATCGCCAAGTTTTGTTGCTGAATTGGTATCCCAAATGTAAACAGTTCCATTCCGAGTCCTCAGCAAGCTTAGGGTCTTTTTGTCACTACCGTACTCATAACATTTCGTAGACTTTCCATTGTCCGAGTATAAACAAATGCGGTCAGGGTGAAGTATCCATGCATTTGAATCCAAACCACAAACCATTCCATTGATAGTATTTCTTGTTTCGAAAGAATTTACTTTCTTTAAACTTTTTACCAGTAGTAATTCAGGAATAGGCAGATCCCTAAAAGACCGTTCCAGTGTAGTTTTTGGAACGAGATTTATGCTTCCAACTATTCGCATTATGTCTTGTTGACTGATTTGTCCAGATACCTCATCTCGTGAACCACTTGGTTTTTAATTTCATATTTGTTTATATCCGTCATCCGTAGTCTAAGCTTTGGGGACACCTTAACCATCTGACTTTCAGTGCAACGATCTACGATGCATTCTGATGTATGTAACAATGATGCAAAAGATAATTTGTCCATTTCAAGTCTATCTATATATGATTCCAACTTTTTTCTTTCGGCTTTCGTTAGTTTTTCTAATTCAGCAATATTTGCATTCATTACCAAATCAACGTTCCTGGTTAAGACATCCTTCAACCCAGCGGCGTGAGCTCTTATTTCTTGCTTCAAACTACTGCAATGTTTAGAAATGTTGTTTTCCTCGGTTTTAGCTTGGTCAAGTATGCTTTGAATGGTTGGAAGAATTTTTGTTTTTAATCCACGGATTCCCGCAAGTAAAATGTTACGTTCAGTGGCTGCAGCTTCATACAATGATATTACGTAATGACTATTGTGGTAGGTTTTCTGACATCCGGCACACACTGAACTGTTGCAAGGTCTACAAAATAGAGTGAGATCTTTTTTGTGTTCTTCACACTGTTCACTGGCAAATTTATCGCTATCTGTGATGTCTTTCTGTAAACTTTCCAGTTTGTGGTCCTTCATCGCCTTGAACTTTCCATGGTGGGTATGGCACTCCTTACACAAATATGCATTGCAGTCAATGCATTTTACAAACGCTACAAGTGAACTATCACATACCTGGCATACTTGTGATATAATATCCTGATTCGTTAAATAAATTGATTCCATTGAAAAGAATTCGGGTGATTCTAAGCCAGCTAGTCCATTCATCGACAAAAGAACTTCTGATCTGCATAATGGACACTTTACTTTGGAGCTTTGCTCTACATCTTCTATTAACTTTTCTAAACATGGTAAACAAAAAGTGTGTAAGCAACTCAACATACGGGGTTGAGTGGAAGGCGACAAACAAATTCTACATTTCCTAAAGTCCTCCAAATTGTTACAACTGGTAGCCATTTCCTAATTGCAATATAATATTACGTGTTAATAAAGACTGTATTTACAAGTAAGATAACATGTTTCGACTTGAAAAGGAAAACCGAAAGTAGAAATCCGTTTTCAGAAAACATCACCTGACAGAAATAATTGGTTCAAGGATTTATTGTGCAAAGAATCTACATAATACAAACTTCACATCCAAAAAAACTGTAGAATATTTGTTCTGGATAACTGAAGTGACCTGCTGGAATATATCTGACGTAAAAATGTTCAAGTTCAACAACTTGTGGTTTTGGCACAAATATTCAAAAACTGAGCACACCTCTGATATGTGTGCAAATGATCAGCATTATATAAACTTCCTGTCCATAATACTGTTGGAGATTCGCTGTGGATAAATTGGGTATACTCTTGGTAAATATTTTACCTAAATGACTAAATTCAACAACTGGTATATCAGCATGAATTATCAAAGTACCATGAATACCTTAGACAACTGATATGCAAAATAGAGACTTTCTGTCTTGAAAACTGCTAAAGATTTGCTATGGACAAATAGGGTTCCGTTGTCAGATATTTGACATTAAAATGAAAAAGTTCAACAATTAATATTTTAAGCGTTAATTATCAAAAAATCCAAATCGAAGTACCATGCTCTTCTTTGGAATAAGTACAACTGTTCTGCAAAATGAAAACTTCCTGTTTCAAATAATGTGGGAGATTTGCTCTTGACAAATGGGGCACCCTATTTGTGAATATTTGTCGTAAATATGACTAAGTTTCAACCGCTGATTCATCAAAATTCAAAATCAAGCAATCATGCACACCTTTGATATATGTTCAATTGATTTGCAATATCACGAAACTGAAGGAAATACTACGATAAACCAGTTTAATTTCTTCTCCTTGGAACGGCAACACTAATCTCTTCATTCCATGGCCTTGGTCTGACAGATTGTCAACGTTTTGCATTGAACATACTAAGAACATGTTCAAGAATATTATGTCAGCTGCCTTGTATATCACAATAAAAGCTGGAAAGCTCTTTTGTTTCTCATCTGTTTAACTTGAGATAAAATAACGTAAAGTATTTGGTCATTAAATAATCGATTCATTGGCATGAAAATGCAAATGTTTTAACATGAAATTTAATACCAAAATGAAATATGATAACCTTCAGAAATCAATGCAAAATAATAATTGGTTGCTTAATAATTTGCTAAGAAATGTTCAGTTTGCTCTAAATAAGTAGACTGATGTAAATACAGTATATTTACTATCTATATATTTAGGTATTGGTGTTGCAGGTATTTATTGTCCTATATAAATGGTGGATCATGGCAAGAACCCTTAGGAGAAGCTTTGAATTATAAGTCATTTTAACAACCAATATCTTGGGAAAAGAAATATGATATACAAAATGTATTGAGAAACTACAAAAATGTGAGCATAGATCACTAATATATACCCCTTGTTCCCCCATTTAATTACAGAAACTAGTGATTTCCATAAGAAAGACTTTATCTTTGTTCAGATCAAAATCTAGATTAAAAATAAACAGAAAATTACCATAAACACTAGATGCAAAATTTAAAATAGCTGATGAAAAAAAGCAATATTTACTAAACTTTCTGGAAAAGTTTCAATGTATTTCACTCAGTTGTCTAAAAGGAGTTGTCGCCACAAAATAGGTACCCCAATTCAACAATAAGGTAAGGTACATGTTTTTCTACGGGAAACAATAGATTTAAACGCAACTGAACTATATCAACTGAAGGTTCTTCAAAAGACTCAGCTGTCTACTACAAGTTGTGCTAGCCAAGAAATAATTAGGTTAACCCATTCAACAATTAGGCAATGTACATTGTTTTTCATGGAAAATGAAAAAGAAAAAAAAATCAAATCAAATCTTTAAAAAGGTTAATGCACAATGGCAATATGCACTGAAAATTCTCTAAAAGTTCCAATGAATTTCATTCAGCTGTATAGGAGAAGTTGTCACCATAAAATAAGTATCCCTATTTAACAATATGGCAAGTACATACTAGTATCTAATTATGGAAACCCCCAAAAAATCATAAGGTTCAAATTGCACAAAGATTAAACATTGAAGACTTTGAGAAAATTTCATCGTATTTATACCCCCGTTTAAGAAGGTAGTATATAGTGATTATAGTGTCGGCCCGTTCATTCTTCCATTCGTCCGTCCGCCCGTTCATTCGTCCGTCCACCATAGGGTACACACTTTATTGCATTAACTCCCCCTAGACTACTAAATGAAATACATTTTTTTCAAAATCTTAAATGCATAATTTCATTGTGCACCAGCTGTTTTAAATTTAGAATCTAACGATTTTTATGGTTTCCAATAGTTTAACATGATATTTCATTGTATTTATACCCCTGCTTTAGCGGACCATATAGTATGATCATTTTGTGTCTGCTCGTTCGTTCGTCCGTCCGCCACAGGGGTTCACACTAGACTCCTAAGTTAAATACACTAAAATTTTCTTAGAATCTCCAATGCATAATGCCATTGTGCACCAGCTATATTTTTCAATTTTGAATCTATTAATTTTTGGGGTTTCCCATATTAAAACATGTACTTGCTTTATTTTTTAATATGATTATGTACATGTACTATGTGGAGACAGCTAAGCTTAGACCGCTCAGAGAAATTCACTAAAACTTTAACAGAATGTTCATTTCATATTGCCATTGTGCACACACACTTTCAAAATTTCATTTTAATTTCTTTTTATTATTTCTATTGAAAAACATACTTTGCCTTGTTGTTGAATGGGGTACCTATTTTGTTGCGACAATTTCTTCAATATCGCTGAATGAAATACACTTAATCTTTTGAAGAATTTTCAGTACATAGCTATTTTTAATTTGGAATCTAATGAATTTTGGGGGTTTCCGATACTAAAACATGTACTTAGATTATGTTATTTTGTGGCATCAACCCCTCCTACACCGCTCATTGCAGAATGTTCAGTGCATACTGAAATTATGCACCAGCTATTTTAAATTTTGAATCTAATTTTGATCATTTATTTCTGTTTTAGACTTTGATCTGAAGAAAGATTTGATCTTTTAAACATTTTAATCATTAATTTCTGAATAAAATTGGGGAGCGGGATGAATATAAGTGAGCCGGGATGAATATAAGTGAGCTTTGCTCGCAGTTTTTTCTAGTTTATTTAGGAGTCTAGGAGGCGTTATTGCCGCAAAGTTTGTACCCATATGGCGGCCGGACAAACAAACAGACCATTCAAAATTTAAAAATAGGTGGCACATAAAGGCATTATATACTGAAGATTCTTCGAAAGTTTTAGTGTATTTTACTCAACGTTCGAATAGGAGTTGTCGGCACAAAATAGATAACCCATTCACCAATTAGGCAATCTACATGTTTTTCTATCGAAAAAAGTTAAATCAAATTTTAAAAAGTTGGTGCACAGCAATATACACTGAACATTCTGTTAATGATTCAGTGAATTTCACTAGGCGGTCTAGGAGGAGTCCACTAAATAGGTACACCCATTCAACAATGAGGTAAGTACATGTTTAACTATGGAAAACCCTAAAAAGTCATTAGTTCCAAATTCAAATTAGCTTTTGCACAATGGCATTATGCATTGAAGATTCTTTGGGTACTCCAACGAAGAATTTTGTAACTAAAGCTTTGATTTATCAATTTTCATTGCACAAATTCATAATAATGACACGGAGTATGAAGACACACATTAAGTGTTGTATTCAAATTACAACTACAAAGTTTCAGATAGATTCATGTACACGTAGGTGCACGACAATTTTAACTTTTACTTGTTTTCCAGTAAATTTGAACTATCTTAGTAGTTAATCTCTATTAGTGGCCAAAGCGCCGCAACTCCAAATAATTTTGAACCAGTTTTTCCTTAGCTCCCAATAGAACTGGTAAATGCGAAGAAAAATAAACCGAAAGTGGAAAAATTGTAATTTTTTAATGATGCCAATTTTTTTTTTTTTTTTTTATTAAAAGTTCTATTTCTTATTTTTGAAGCAGAAAGCAATCTTTTTGCACTGTTATATTCATTGAATGCGAATATTTAATTCTTTCGTTGGAGTACCTAGAATCTTAGAAAAATATATTTAGGCAATGCCACAAAGATTGCACCCTTGTGGCGTACGGAGCAACGAACAAACGGACCAATGAACAAACAAAAAACAGACACATTGATCACTATATAAACCTGCCCGCTAAAGTGGGGTATAAAAACAAATGTCCTTCCATAGTTGTAGCTTACTTTACATTAGACTGTACCACTATTACCTTTCTTGATATCAGGCTAAACTGCATGATTGGAACTGTCATATAAAATATAAAAAATATATATATTCGAGCAGATTCAACACACTGTCACACAAAATTCAATATAAAGGCAAAAATAACAACTATACAGCGAACTCAGTTTTGCTACGGACCCACCTGTGCCATTTTCAAAAGATGTAAATAAAAGAAAGTAAGGACATAACTTGTTTTCATTGTGATCAGAAAAAGTTCCCGCTATACATACTAGTACCCAGAAGTCCTGATAACGAAGACGTTTTCATATCATTTCGATAAGATTTAAGTGGTGACCGAAAGATGGTTCTATCCCGATTTAACGTAATTAAATGAGAAAATCCCGAAAACTCTACCATAATTTTCGAAATTTTTGAAAAATCCCGATTCCCGGAAACCTTTTTGCAAAATTTCATATTTTAAATGTTCAAAGGTACAAGTATACGATGTGTAACTGAAACCCCCTAATTGTTTGTTCAAGTCTAATTAATGTACGATCAAGAATTATTAAGCTCATGACTTAATCTATAAAGGAAACTAAATTTTGTTTATCTGTTAAGTAACCTCCTTTCCCGTATCTCTATGGTATTTTCATTCCCCTGGCCTTAAAATAGGGCCATCATGATTTCCCGAAGTTCAAAATGGTCAATCCCGGTCTATACATTAGTACTTTCCTGGCAGACCACTGAGACGTTTATTTAACAAAAACGTTGGCAAAGTCTAATGTGACGTCACTCCCTAGAGTGAAATTATGGAAAATAATTTCACAGTAATTATCACTTTTTTTTTGTGACATTAAATAGTGTCCGCCGTGAAAAATTGTCCGGTCTTACTATTGTTGCCCATGATAAAGTCCGAGGACGGAATAAAACGCATGATGATCATGAAATATTGTCCTCGTGGATTTTCCAATGAAATATATAACAGGAAGGACACTTTTTCACGGGACACTATTTTGGCTTACATTTTCACTTGGAAATCTCAATCTTTCGCCCGCTATCTAAATAATAATTGGATTTATTTGTATGTTTATCATACTATAGGGAAACGGGACAGAGAAAGGGGAGGTTTGGGTACCCATAAACCGGTTTAATCCTACCGCGGGCTTTTGCTACTGTCGGTACCAGTCCGACAATCTCGTGTTCCTATCGTTGTCTACCCATGTCTTTTGTCTTTTTTTTTTTTTTGTTAATTTATTTTTTTTTATTTATTTATTTTTTTTTTGCAGTTCCCTTATAGATTGTGGTATTTGATTGCAATTTTCTGCCATTGTAAGTGTTTCCTGTTATCTTCTCCATATCTATTTCCACCGATACAATAGTCCACCATCGAAAGCAAGACAAGACAAATACTTTATTAGCAGAACACCCTGACACTCAAATTAAGTGTTACAAGAGGAAATAAATTATAAACATGAATGGAAATGGCAGTTTTAACACATACAATTAAAAACGAGGATAACAGTAAACAAAGGCATATACATTTTACAATAGTTTTTCTAGATTCCTTATGAATATAGCTACTCTTTTTAACACATTAACATTGCACAATGAAAATATATATTTTTTTTTTGCATATTATAAACAATTGGATATTGAACGTAGTAATTTTGGATAAACTTTGTTCTAAGGTTTTTTATTTCTACATTATCACATTTGAAAAAATAATGAAATTCATTACCAACTTCATTTGTATTACAGAGATGACAAATCCTAAATTCCAAAGGAACCATCGAAAGCAACTACTTATTTGATGACTACGACTTCGACATATCAAATCCAGTATCTTAAAAAGAAAACTACTGAAATCTACCCTACAGGTACAATGAAATGACAAAAAAAGATAAAGTGAGAACCTTTAATTGAAATTTATGTTTTCTGAATACAGTATAATTTTGTCAATACTAATATTGAATTGCCATCACTTGGCCATATAAAAACAAGACAGGTTTACATGTAGGAATAGATATCTATTTTTGTATCACCCTTAGTACACCACAAACGTCCATGTCCATCTACTGTCATGTGCTTCGGATAGTCTGTGCTGCTCTGAAATCGATGAATCTGATCATAACGAAGACCATCTTGTGATCTCAGAAGTATCTCCAATTGAATATTCCATGATTGTACTGTTGAAGAAGCCGAAGCCAGAAGAACATTCCCATAGCGGTCACTACAAACGCTAGGCAATATGTTAAATTCTTTTTCAACAATATTCTGAACGACACCGTCTGGACGTAGTGTGATAATTCTAGATTTCTGAACTATAACCCAGTTTTTATCACTGGTTTCAATCATATTGATAGGTTCGTAGTTTATAACATTTGATAATTGTTCGTTACTTACTCTTCGTTGAACTTCACCTTTTAAGTTCACTTCGTAAAATGTTATATCGTCCGGCCTGTAGACAACTAAATTGTTGTTCGAAAGGAAACATCCCGCAATTCCATTTTCAAATGACACCTTATATAACTCTTCACTGGAATTACCGTCAATTTTTGTGGCTGAATTAACTCCCCAACAGTAAATAGTCCCATCTTGATTCTTAAGCAACTTTGATTGATCCTCCTGGATGTCGTACTCATGGAAGTCGTACTCACAGTCCCCGGTGTCTGAGTATAAATAAACAAGACCATCGTGAAGAATCCAAGCATTTGAATCAACACCACCAACTATGCCTTTGATGTCATCTACCGTGTCAAAAGAATTTACCTTGCTGAACTTTTTCACCAAACTCAGCTCGGGAATAGGTAATTGCCTAAAAGTCGGCCCCAATGTAGTTTTAAGAACCATATTTAAGCTTCCGACAATATTAGATATTTCTTCGTCACTAATCTGTCCAGATTCATATTTGATTTCGTGAATTTCTTGTCTTATGCTTTTATATTTGTTCATATCTGCCAACCTTAGTCTTAATTTTGGGGATGCCTTTACAATTTGAGCATCATTGCAGCGATCAATTATTGCGTCCGACGTACGTAACACTGATGTTAATGAAAGTTTGTCGGTTTCGAGCTTATCTATATAAAATTCAACCTTTTTAATTTTGGCTTTTTTTAGTTTTTCTAGTTCCGCAATATTTGCATTCATTGCTAGATCAACATTTCTGGAAAACACCTCCTTTAACCCAGTTGCATGTGCCCTTATTTGCTGTTTTATACGAGTGCAATGTTTTGAAAAGTTGTCATTTTCTACTTTAGCTTCCTCAATTGTTGCTTCTATCGCTGTTATTAGTTTTGATTTCAATCCACGGATCCCTGCAATTAAAATGTTACGTTCGATCGTTGCTTCATCAAGCAATGATATCACGTCGTGACTATTATGGTACATTTTCTGGCATTCGGCACAAGTACAGCTGTTGCAAGGCTTACAAAAGAGAGTTAAATCTATGTTGTGCTCTTTACATTGCTCATTAGCCAATAAATCGCAATCTCTGACGTTTGTCTTTAGAAATTCCAGTTTATGGTCTTTCATCGCCTTAAACTTTCCATGGCTTGTATGACAATCCTTACACAGATTTTCATTACAATCAATACATTTTACAAATGCTTCACGTGAACTATCACATACCTGACAAACTGTTAATGACGTATCCTCATTTGTTAACTGATTTAGCTCCAATGGCAAAAAATCCGGTGATTCTAAGCCAGCAAGTCCATTCATCGGCAACGGAACCTCTGATCTGCATAATGGACACTTTACTTTGGCGCTTTGCTCTACATTTTCTGTCAACTTTTCTAAACATGGTAAACAAAATGTGTGTAAACAATTCAACATACGAGGTAGTGTGAAAGGCGACAAACAAATACTACATTTCATAAAGTCTTCCGAAGTGTTACAACTGGTAGCCATTTCCTATTGCAATGCTAATAAGATAACGCGTTTATATAGACATTTCACTGATCAAAGGCGGGTTCAAGCTAACATGTTTCGATTTGAAAAAGAAAACGAAAATAGAAATCCTTTTTCAAAAAACCCGACCTGACGACAACACTCATATCGTGTAAACTGATTCAAAAAGAATTTTTAAATGTTCGAGGTCACTACACTTAAGACCTCGTGTGTAATGAAATGTGTCTTATAAAGACGATCATAGTTTGCTTTTTCTAATTTTATTTTATATTTGTACCCATTTGTTTTACATACACTAGTAATTATGGTATCATTCCAATACGAATTTTCTATTTACAGTGATATTGCACTAACAAGGGTTAATTTTTTTTTTGCAAATCAATCACAATGGACATGTCACTGAACACATTTAACGGAACGGAATTCGAAATAACGTACTAAAATATATCAAAGAATTTGCCTGGTCGGATCAGAAATGCTTGTTTTAAGTCCGATGCGATATTCAGGCACGTGTATTCAGGTTGTCTATTTAAATCATCATCTTGAACATAAAGTAAGACATTTCAACATTTCAAACTCATGTATTTCCATTTTTTTTTTAAATGTGACACCTTCAATACACATCTTGCAAAATGTGTATTCTGACGTTGTTTGATATGCCACTTTGTCATATTACATCCGCGAAATTCACCTATTTTCCACTTTCTATTAAAATATTTTGAGGTTATGTCATTGAAGCATATATCTTAAAACAGGTAAACCACAAATATTTTTTTATGCATATTTTTCTTAATTTCATTTCTTTGTAATAAAAAAAATGTTCATTGACTTTTTATTAAGGTTAGTGAGAACACCTGACCCCAAAAATAATTCCGAATTCAAAATGGCTATTTTTTAGATATATATACCCTTTCTTTGGTATGAATAATGGACCACCTTTCCAAGCGTTTTTATGAGATAAATGGGGTCAAAGTTACCTCCCCTGAATAATTGTCCGAATTTCCATTTACCCCTTTTTTGACCATATAAAAAACAAATTGTACATTGTTTTTGTAAAAAGAGTATTTGGATTATAAGTCCTTTTTGTTTTTTATAAGTATTTCTTAAAATACATTAACTTCTGTCAATTATTTTTGCTAATATTCTCAATTATGTGCACATTGAGGTTAGATTTTTCATCACTTTTTGCCCCCTGGAGGGACATAAAAAGTGAAATTCAGAAAAACTTCCGAATTCAAAATTTATTTTTTTTTTACTCAAATATATACCTTCATACGATATCTTCAAAATGTAAAAAAATCAGTATAGCAAACCAGGCTTTTAAGAGACCTACAAAAATTCAAAGTTGACAACATTGCCCTCCTCCCCTCAAAAAATTTTTCCGTCACTAAAAAAAACAGGAAGTAATGTCACCGGCTGTGCTTGTAGCACAAATACCAAACTCAAATAGTCATATGACTGTAAAATTACAGTCTTCACTTCACTAGAACAGGAAGTTGTAGGTTACACATGTCAAACCAGAAGTGGATACTTTCTTCCCTACTGTTAATCATAAATACAAAAAATTTCATCTACAAATTCAAATTTTGTGATATATTGTATGATACTTCGACACGTGACCCTGCAGGAGTCCTATAGAGAGATAAAGGAGCGCGCATGCGGGACCGGAAGTTGTTTATATTTCCAATTGGTCACAGTTTTGACCGGAATGACCTATTATGCTGTAAAAAGATATATTTTGGATGGCATCGACTAAATGAATGAGTTAATATTTCTCATATTTTCTAGTTCCAAACTTCTAGGGAGTGATCTTTATAAAATGGAAATCAGCAGTGGCTTGTTCTGACCGTAATGACCTATTATGCTGTAAAAAGATATATTTGGATGGCATTGACTAAATGAATGAGTTAATATTTCTCATATTTTCTAGTTTCAAACTTCTAGGGAGTGATCTTTATAAAATGGAAATCAGCAGTGGCTTGTTCTGAAAGTATTTCTATCACGTCTGCGTTAGTTGACTGCTATTGTTGTTCTATGGTGAATTCCCTCTTCCCACAATTTTCAAGCTTTATTATATCATTATTTCCCCTTTTCTTATCCCCTTGTGTACATAATTTACCTTTTTCACTACTATTTATCTATTTTATTTAATTGTTATTAAAGTTATTTTCCCCTTTTCAGCATTTTTAATGTGTTAATTTTCCCTTTTTGTCACCTTATTTCAAGATTATTTCCATTTTTCATCCGAAGAAATTTGAATTTTTCCCGCCATTTTGCTGTTTCCATGGCAACGGTCGCCATTTTGATATTTTAAAGACCAAATTTCGTATCTACACATGCTAAGTAACCTTCCTGTCAAATTTCAGTCATTTTGGAGCAATTTGAAAATTTCCCGCCATTTTCTGCTACCATAGCAACGGTCACCATTTTGATGTCTTTAAAACCAAAATTCGTTTCTACACATGCTCAGTTACCTTCCTGTTAAATTTGATTCCATTCTAAACATTTTAAATTTTTCCCGCCATTTTTATGGTTTAATCACGTGACAGCTGTCCTCACTAACCTTAAAACAAGTTGCTGACTTTGTACACATTCAGTTAGATTAAAGAGTAGCTTGCATATTTCAAAGGGTGTACAGGTACCTGTGTATATTGGGACAACATAGATTATATTCAAAGGAAAGGTTGACAACTTGTTTATTGGGATAGTAACACCTGGCATTATACGTACCATTTCATGTTTTGTGATTACTCTGTGAATTATCAATATTTTAATGTACTATATATGATTTACTTGAAGCATATATCTCTGGATATTCCTATCAATTTTATAAATAATACACAAATAAAAAATACCAAAGCTCAATTTAAACTTTTTAAAATACTCATGTCTTGAAATGAAATAAAAGCTAGGAGGTGCTTTTTTCCAATAATTTTCCGTATAAGTAATGCACTGACTGTGGTACCCATACTCCTTAAGGTAATGGCGGACCTATCGTAATCAGGGGAGATAGCCAAAAATTACTCATTTCTGAAAACTTCTATAGGGCTTCTTCTTTTGTCAGTATAATCCACTACTATTTGGTGCACTCATAGTCACGGTAGTCTCTAAAAGTTTATAATACTAAAATCTAGAAAAATCAAGTAGGCTTTGTTACCCCAGTTTCGCCATTAAGCCTTCCACAATGTAGTGAATAACAATATACAGTTATTTCATGCCTTTGAAGGAAACAACAAAAACTATTGTCCCGAGGTGATGGAAATTACTTGTGAACTGTTGCCTGAGGCCAGAGGCCGACGGCAACAGTTTGCAAGTCATTTCCATCATCGAGGGACAATAGTTTTGCTGTTGCCTGAAAGGGGGCATGAAATAACGGTTTTATTAACTTATATAAGCAATAAACAAATCTTGCTTATATAAAATTTTCTACACGGGTAAGCCTTGCGGTAAGATTTAAATGACGTCGCACTGCGCAATTATTTTGCGCATGAAACAGTTCGTCCGGAAATCGGTAAACAGTTAACTGTTGCACCCGACGTTAAATTTTCGTGAAAATAGTTTAAAATGCTACATATGAAAAAATGTAACTATAAGTTAATAAAACATCCTGTTATGATTCTTGAGATTGTCGATAAAGTCTGTTTTACACTTCAGAATATTCATTCTTCTTAGAATTGCTGGTTTTAGGATTACTGATGAAAGAGGTGAAAATTGTTGCTAAATTCCATACTTTTTGTTGCTAAATTCCATACTTGAGAGTCTTCGTAAAAAGAATGTGTTTGATATTCGATAAAAATTCTTTTTCTGCACTAAAACAAAGACCTACATCTAAAGATGAAATGTAGAACATCTTCATATTCTTTTCGACATTGTAGGTAGCTTGCGTCTACTTTGTTTTCATTGTATTTACTAATATTTGACTGGAATATAAGTTCCTGTAAAAAGTCTGTCTTTTATACCATCTTTTGATATCCTTAGTATTGTCAGAAAAAAGGTGAAAGGATTTTTCCAATACAAAGGGAAAGTTAAAGTATATTTACTCTGGCCATGATAAACAAGTTTTTGATAAACTGCTTTTTGACTCATTTTTCAAAATAAATTTATTTGGGCTATGATTTATACGAGTTCAAGTGGAGGGAAGACCATAATGAATTACCACTTCTAATAAGGCAACACGGTATATTCACTTGTCTTAATGAATTTCTGCAGATACTTAACGTGTTCCCAAGCATCAAATATGTAAAACTTTTTAATGTTCTATTTGGTGAACATTGGACTTTCTTTAAAAAGTTTAAATGAAATCCTTCCAGCGTATCTTCAGATCCGTCTTAAGATCAGCCCAACATTATTAGGTCTGCAAATTTGTATCAGCAAAAATCTTACTATATTTCGAGTCCAGTAAAATGTCTTACCATAATATCCATTGGACAGGTATAGTATGTAGAATTGTCACATACTTCAGACGACTATTAAACAAGAAAATGTGTCCATTGGACACGGATGCCTCCGCCAGATATATATATCGGCAAACAGAAAGTAGATGGGTGACGGACTTCAAAAGGGGAGACACGGTACAACTCAACACACCAAAGCTTCAGACCAAATATCAAATCATTACTGTATGCACAAGCTGAGAAATCTTAGACGAAAATATTCGGACGTATGTAACGGACTAGGGTAAAACTTAATGCCCTCGTCGCCTAACGAGGGGGGCATAAAAACTGTTGGTACCATGAACACCAGTGTCAATTATACTACAACGAGTTTTTCTTTTACAGGAAATTATATTTTTGATATTCAACTACAATTCATTTCTGGTCGTATATTTACTCTTAGGTGTTTACATAAGTGAGAGACTGAAATTACAAGAAATATTAAGGTAGATAGATACTGTTGCACTGCGCAATTTAATCGCGCAGTAGAAAAACAAAGAGTCGGATACAGGGTAGGTTTGATTTTCGGGCCGGAAGAGAAATTTGACGTCTTTTCCTTTGTGACGTCATAATTGAAAGACAGATGTAAAACGTCATATTTCGTTTAGTTTGCCCCGAATTAACTCCCTTTTCTCGTAAATAATGTTTAATCTGGAAACTTTGTATTATATCTCCGTTAAAAGCATGGTGACATATACATTTTTCTATTGCAACCAATAAATTACATCATAAACTGTCTATTTACAAAAATAAATCAAATTCTCATGGATAAAAATTTCATTTCTATTAAGCTAAAATTGCCTTTTCATATTTTTCCCGTGCTGTCTTAGTAAATTTTGGCGAAAAATGGCTTAAAATGAGCAAACTTTGATCTCAATTCTAGAAAAGCAAGCATGGTGACCCATATTTTTTATTACAGATTTTGGGTAAGTAGGATTAGTTCTTCAATTGTGTAGACTTACTACAAAATCTCATGGATATGAATAATACTGTCTATCTACCTTAAAAGAAAACGAAAATAGAAATCCGTTTTCAGAAAACCTGATCTGACGGCAACACTAAGATCGTGTAAACTGATTTCTTTATTATTACATACTACTATATAAAATAATATATTGACCTTCCTCAACTTTCTGAATCCCCATTGGTTTGATCAAGGACGTTTTTACATGAATCACATGACTGAATTCTCAGGCAAACAAAATGGCGAATCCAAAACAGTTCGAAGCGACTGTCGCCACTGGGTGCATTTTTTTATTCTGATCACGATCTTGATCAACGATCGTGATCTTGATAGTTGTATTTTAAAAACCTGATCATGATCATGATCATCAAATAAAACTATCATTGCTGATCAAAGATGGCGGTGAAATGTTTATGTCTATAAGCAGAAGAAATTCTGCCCATATTCAAGGTATTTTTTTCTCCATTTTACAAAAATAGGTATATATTCAGTTTTTATAGCTTAACAAAGGCACATTTTTGTGTGCCTTTTTCGGTCTTGATCATAAAAATATTCAAGTTTGATTAGTAAAATGATCATGGCTAAAATGAACATGATATTGATATATCATTTTGAAATATGCGCATATGCAGAAGTTAAATTTACAGTAACTTCGGTATTTAGTTATTTGACAAAATTGTTTATCATGTTCATTATCATAAAAATCAGAATAAAAAGATGCACCCAATGTCGGAAAGAAAAGGTCATAACTATTCAATATTTTTAACGATGTTTTTGTAGAAAAAACAAGGTAGGATTATTTCAATATTTTTAACGATGTTATTGTAGAAATAATCACTGAAGCGATATATAACGTTAATACAGAAAGAAAACAAAAAACACCCGATTGCTACGATTGATAAGAACGCATGCAGTGGAACGAGTGTTATCATACAACTAAGGGATCTAGAGTCGGACACTTTAATTTTTTACCAAGAAAGGGTACTTGAAAAATATTTGGCGGGCGAGGGAAGGGTGGGAGGGATCGGATATATGTCTGGATCATGAACCCTGACCCCATCGTATACGTAGACCACTTTTACGAAAATTTGCAACCTTTGATGTAACTTTGCAACCAAGAAATGCAGACTTTTGATGTAACTTTGCAACCCTAATTAAAGTAGATCAACATGTCAAAAGAATGCAAACTTTCATAAAATTCATGACCAAAAATTAAAAAAATCATGGAAAGTTAATGAAAACTATTCCAGTGTAAGGCACGGGCCATTTGATTTCCGGGGGGGGGGATTTCCACCCAAGCAGGGAAATTTTTTGATGCGTGAAGAGTGCCATTTCGTTGAGACAAGTTTTTTTCTAACGAACAAAGTCAAAGTCAGAATATTTTTTCAACCCAGGTACTGGTCAGAGAATTTTTTTGTTACGAAAATCAGGACCAGAAAATTTTTTCTAAAAAATATCATAACTACTATATACCAAGTAGGATTATTTCAATATTTCTAATGATGTTTTTGTAGAAATAATCACTGAAGCAATATATAAAGTTAATACAGAAAGAAAACAAAAAAGCCCGATTGCTACGATTGATAAGAACGCATGCAGCGGAACGAGTGTTATCATACAACTAAGGGATCTAGAGTCGGACACTTTAATTTTTTACCAAGAAAGGGTACTTGAAAAATATTTGGCGGGCAAGGGAAGGGTGGGAGGGATCGGGTATATGTCTGGATCATGAACCCTGACCCCATCGTATACGTAGACCACTTTTACGAAAATTTGCAACCCCATTGTAGACTTTTGAGAGAGGGGAGGTTTGGGTACCCATAAACCGGTTTAACCCTACCACTGGCTTTTGCTGGTGCCGGTACCAAGTCCTGCTATCCTGAGTTCTTATCGTTATTTATGTTTGTCTCTTGTTTTCATTATTGTTTTTCTGGTGCAGTTTGCTTGTAAATTGTGGCATGTGATTGTAGTTCCTGGCCATTGTAGGTGTTTGCTGTTTTCCTGTTTTTGTAATTTTGATGTAACTTTGCAACCAAGCAAGGGTAATTGAAAAATATTTGGCGGGCCAGGGAAGGGTGGGAGGGATCGGATATATGTCTGGATCATGAACCCTGACCCCATCGTATACGTAGACCACTTTTACGAAAATTTGCATCCCCATTGTAGAATTTTGATGTAACTTTGCAACCCTAATTAAAGAAGATCAACATGTCAAACGAATGCAAACTTTCATAAAATTCATGACCAAAAAATAAAAACAATCATGAAAAGTTAATGAAACTATATCAGTGTAAGGCACGGGCCATTTGATTTCCGGGGGGGGGGGGGGGGGGGGGNCTGGGATTACCACCCAAGCAGGAAATTTTTTGGTGCATGAACAGTGCCATTTTGTTGAGACAGGTGTTTTTCTAACGGACAAAGTCAAAGTCAGATTATTTTTTCAACCCAGGTACTGGTCAGAGAATTTTTTTGTTACGACAATCAGGACCAGAAAATTTTTTCTAAAAAATACCAGCCTCCCCTCTGAAAATCAAATGATCCGTACCTTTGTCCAGTATGCCTGCCATTATATAGTCTACATACAGAGACTGTGCTAATAAATTAACTGAGGCCGACTAGATAAGCTCTAACTACTATATATTTCAATATATTAACGGTTTTTGTACATTGTAGAAACAATCACTGAAACAACGTGTTAATTCAATTTCAAATCAATAATTTCAAAACTATTGATAATATTATTTAAAGAAAGAGAGGTAATTCTCTCTGGTCAGAGGGCTGCTTCTCTCTCTATTAAGTAAATAAATTCTATTTTATTTTCATATATTGTGTCTTGACGTTGTATTGAAGTGTTATCTTGATAGATATTTTGTAAAGTTCTTCTTTAAGTTTTCAAATCATTTGAATCATATATGTTTAATTGTTTAATTATTCTGCTCATTATTGGGCACTGTGATTAGTGAATAAAATTATCTGTATCTGTTAATACAAAAAAAAACAAAAAACAACTAGAGAATGTGTCTAGGAGACACGGATGCCCCACCAAAAAATTTATCGAAAAGGATAACCTCATATTAAAATGTAGGTCAAAGCCACTTAATTGGATGAAATATCATTGTCCTATAATGTGTAGTTGTTGAGAAATGGACTGAAAGGCAAACCTTAACCAAATTCACTGAAGCGTAAAATCTAGGTTAAAGCCACATTATTGTCAATGATTTGGGTAGTACTCTTCAAGGCAATGACTTTTATGAACTATCATTGTCCTATGATGTGAAATTGTCGATAAATTGCCTTAAATGCAAAACTTAACCAAAGTCACTGAAGCATAAAATTTAGGTCAAAGCCACTTCATTGTCAATGATTTGGATAGTACTCATCAAGGCAATTACTTTGATGAAATATCATTGTCCTATTATGTATAGTTCTTGAGAAATGCACTTTAATGCAAAACTTAACCAAAGTCACTGAAGCGTAAAATATAGGTCAAAGATACCTAATTGTCAATGATTTGGGTAGTCCTCATCAAGGCAATTACTTTGATGAAATATCGCTGTCGTACAATGTGTAGTTGTTGAGAAATGGACTTAAATGCAAAACTTAACCAAAGTCGCTCAAGCATGAAATATAGGTCAGAGTCAAACTACCTAGTGAACTATGTAGTACTATCAAAGATCTACCTACTGACCTATTATCATTGTTCTACCTCTTACAGTTTCTGAGAAATGGACTTTAACGCAAAACTTAACTTGACGTACGGACGGACGGAAGGACGGACAAGGGTAACGCTATATGCCCCTTCCAAATTCGTGGGCGGGGCATAAAAAACGCATGGTTGCTCCTTTAAGCTTAGTGGGACCAAGGCAAAGGAATTATATTTAATGGATGCAGTGGACTCGGGTTAAGTTATGTTTATGCCTTAAGATCTTTTTAAAAATAAGGCTTTTAAGTTATTTTATTTATAACTTAATTTTTTGTTACCAAAAAAGAATAAAAATTATGAAAACTTAATGAGAAATATTCCAATGTAATGTTAGTCCACTATGCATGCCATATAGTCTACATACGTTGTAGTGAATGTGCTAATAATTAACTTCCAGACCAGATAAGCTCTAAAATTACATATCTCTGATTGTAATCAAATATAGTAGAATGTTAGTAGTGACTGTTATCATAGACCCCTTTGATGCAGAGTAAAAGTTCAAATGCCATACCCATCATAGACAAAAATTTGACCCCCACCCCCACCCCAGAGTACATATTTGCATTGTTTTGACTGGATCTCGATGAGATTTAAGCGGGAAGTGGGATTGACGTTTTAAAGTAAACAGGGAATTAATATGTTTGTCACAAAAAATTGCCTGTAAAAATGGGAAAAAGGTCGTCGGGCATGAAGCGAGAAAGGCTAAAAAATCCAAGTCAATCGGGAAAAGGGAGATCATGTTTAAGAGTCTTTATATTATTTTTCCCACTCGTGAAATGGGATAGTTAAAAAATATTGCCTTGATTTCAGAAAAGGACCCCCTTTGAGACCCAAGGTACATTGTAATTCATTTTATCTGATTTTTACATGAAAAGGTTAATAAATTTTCCAAATTTGACATTTAGTCCGACATACATGACATAATGATTGTTACTTGGACACCTAATTTTGGAGCTATTTTTCGTCTTTTAACAAATTTTTACCTGGGTAATAGCCCTTTTCAGAAAGTGTTATCTTTGCCTAGCTTGGAACTCTCAAGTCAAGTGGAGGTACAATATACCAATTATCTTCCAGTAAAGATATCATTACTCTTGATAGCAAGTGAAAATGCTAAATATATCAAAATAAAATTGATCCTATTAATTCTATAAACTGAAATCTGTAATAACAAAATTAGAAAATTAAAGACCATTATATCAATAAATTGTTTTATTTAACAAATATATTTTTTTTTTACAAATTAAAAAGATGTTGTCATTAGGAAATTAAAGACCATTATAAATTGTTTTATTTAACAAATATATATATTTTTTTACAAATTAAAAAGATGTTGTCATTAGGAAATTAAAGACCATTATAAATTGTTTTATTTAACAAATATATATTTTTTTCAAATTAAAAAGATGTTATCAAAAATTTAATGATTATTGATTAATTTTACAAACCCAGAATTTAATGGACAATAACCCAAAACAGCCAATTCTACCACAGGTTGATAACCGGAACTGTAAACTTGATTGTATCTAAATGCCGAAACCAAAGTGCGGACCTATTTTTTTTTCTGAAAACGCCTATAGTAACAAAGTATTGTTAATATGCATGGGACTTTCGAGATAGGAAGTCTTGAGTAATTGAAAGCGGAACTGATCGCCTCAAATACCAGTAATACCGAATGACTGGATTCTTGGCCTATTGAAATAATATATACCACATAAAAACAAAATATTTATGAAATTGAAGTGTATACTTATAACTGTTCCTACATGACAATTCTTTAACGTTGAAAAACAATTAACCTGAAGTGGTACAACAGATTCACCCTTACCTCAACAGTGGTCATTAATTCGTGATTCCCTCTCAAGTTATTGATGTATTGATTTTTATACGACAGCAAAAATTTTGTGGTCATATAATGGTATGGTATTGGCGTCGGTGTCGGCGTGGGCATCTGTGGACAGCATAACTTTGGTTCTAGTGGACAGATCATTATCAAATTTTAATATGATGTTTCTTGTCTGACACACATAAACTGAGAAGATAACTTTCAATTTTTGGAACGCCCGTTTTTGAAAAAGGGGCCAAAAAAGGGGTGAAATTGGGCGTTTTCACATATTTGTCTGTAGAATCATTATTATTAATCGGACTTTGATGGGGTTTCTTTCAGTGTGCTCCTGAGGAAATTTCCAAACAGCACTATGTCAACGGATTTCATGTAGCATGTACCGTTCCCGAGATAAATGGGGGCCGAAAAGCGGCAAATCCAAAAAAAAATATTTTTTTAATTTTTAGTCCAATTTTGATGCAGTTTTTTCAATGGATTCCATATGAAAAATTAACACAGCACTCCACTATTAGATTTTTGGTAACTCATTTCCATGCCTAGATATTAGGTGCCCAACAGGGCCAAATTGCAAATTTGCAGATTACCAAAAATTCTTATCTTTCATTGGATTTCGATGGAATTTTTTTCTTTGTATTCCTCTTCATATAAGCTTTCGGTAGTATGTCAACGATATTGTCCGACTCATGGTCATAAATAACTAAATACCGAAGCTACTGTGAATTTTGATTCTGCATATGCGCATTTCGACAACTTATGTCTCATCAGTGCAGATAAAATCTAAATGTTTGGAAGACCATTAAGTCAAAGATGTTTAAAAACTGATAGACAACAAATAATCAAACATACTCCAAACAGAAAGCCAAAATCACCTAATGATCATGTCTCCATTACATGTAGTATCAGTTTACTGTATGTAAGTAGCATGGCTTTGTTTATGATTGACTATTTTGAAGAGACTGGCCGTAATTTGTATAAGACCAGGAAAGACTGAGATTATCCACTGCTAATGGGTAAATTGTAGTGTATTCCGGAATGTTATTACTTTCATATAGGGAATTTGTTACATTGTGCATTTTGTTTTGGCATAGTGGAATAAATTTCCAAAATCATATATCACACCCTTCATAGCCATCAGCTAATCTAGGATGTAATTCTCCATGTAAAATCGATCCTATTATACTGTATACAGGCGCGGATCCAGGCAATTTGAAAAGGGGGGGTTCCAAATAGAATTTTTAAGAAAATATTGCCAAGCGGAGCGAGGCGCGAAATTACTTTGGGGTATTTCTTAATAAAACACCAGGATATTCATTAAAAATACATGGTTGTCCAGAAAAAAGGGGTTCCAACCCCGGAACCCCCCCCCTGGATCCGCCAATGTGTATAAGATTGAGATTAAGATTAAGATTGTTTATTCCAATTAATGGTCCCACAAGGGGCATATAAATTCCATACAATGCTTATCTTTCATTTCAGGTATGTACACATACATACAAAATTAGACAAGGAACACAATAACATATGTACATGATGTATAATAGTATTACTATTTTAACAGACTGATAACTATATATATATTTTCAACGGTCAGGCCAGAACCAAGCAGGGATAATACCAGTAGAAATATAGATATATAAATATACAGTACAGAAAGAGACGTACCATAACAAATCACTTGGAAAGACATAAATTTTAATCCTTTAGACATAAAATCATGGACATACTATCACTGTGATAGGCCTAAAAAGCCATAATCAGAGTGGGGAGGATTAAATTTTATTACCGATTTTACCTGTGATTTCTTTGAAGTCTACCTGCTTAATTAGATTTGTACCTGTACAACAGGAAATTTCTTTACAAAACTTGGGTTTTATTGCCCCAATAAAACAATTTTCAAGGTGAAAATTAATCCCCATCACTTTCCAAGACATTCCCACTTTCACAGTGATTAGTTATGGTATGTCTCTTTCTTTACTGTATATATTCAGTCAACATGGAAACTTGCCCATCTCCCCGGATTTGCGAATATTTACGCTAATGCAGGGCCTAAAATTTTAAATATAACGGTCTATGGTAGGAACCCAACGGGGTTAGAATTAGAGACATGAATATCGAGATTGCCTTCCCACCGAGGGATTTGGCTGTTCTTCGTATGCACAGATATTACAGACAGATTACACTGCTCCCACCATCTCTGTGTGAGTCCAAAGGGATGTAAAATAGAATGAACTACAAATTTATTTTGACACGTAATACGAAACTTAAGTATATTTATTAACCGAAATTTGAACATGTTAGTGGTAGTCCAGTGGTAGCATACCAGAATTTTAACCCGTAGAACCTTGACAGAGGCGGTTAAAATACCACTGGAGTCAACAAAAATTTAATATTAAAAGACTCAGACTCTGAATCTGAATTGATAAAAACAGATGAACAATTGATGAAAAAATCCAAATAAATTTTGAACGGTCATTCACTAAGTTAGTACAGAGTTTCTCTAAACTGGAATATGATGGAAACTGTGTATATGATTTAATACTATATTCCTAAGTGCTTTGCCCCTTTTTTCCAGCAAATTGTAAATTTTATACAGGCATTTCTACTTCAGTCTAAGCCTTAATGGTTTGATACATGTACCTTTCAGGGGAACAGAATATGTCTTAGCGAAGCCTACTTTTACAGATTTTAGAGGTTCGCTGAGCCAAAAATGGCTCTTCTGTAATACAGGGACCACAAGTGTTCCATGCAATACCAATCATTTTTTATTTTTTTTTAGTTCGCCTCGGGACTATTGGAGTACACCTGGCGTCCGCGTCTACGTCCGCATTTGGGCATATATCTTCGCAGCTATGCATGGTAGGGCCGTCAAACTTTGCATGCAGGTGCATCTTGGGTTGACTAACAGCCTCCAAGAAAAATTGGGTCTCTTTGACCTATATTTTACGCTTGATTGATTTATATTCAAGTTTTCAGAAGAGTTCAGATCTCATTCACTACACATGGTAGGATCATGTAACTTTGCATATGCATGCAACTCTGATGTTAGGCCAGCATCCAGGCAAAATTAGGTCACTTTGACCTATATTTTACGCTTGATGGATTTACATTTAAGTATTCGGACGAGTTCAGATCTCAGTCACTATACATGGTAGGATCACATAACCTTGCATATGCTTGCAACTCAGATGGTAGGTCATCATCCAGGCAAAATTGAGTCACTTTGACCTATATTTCATGCTTGATTGATTTACATTCAAGTTTTCGGAAGAGTTCAGATCTCAGTCACTATACATGGTAGGACCATGTAACCTTGCATATGCTTGCAACTCAGAATCGGTAGGTCAGCATCCAAGCAAAATTAGGTCACTTTGACCTTTATTTTACGCTTGATTGATTTACATTCAAGTTTACTGACGAGTTCAGATCTCGGTCACTATACATGATAGGATCATGTAACCTTGCATATGCTTGCAACTCAGATGGCAGGTCATCCTCCAGGCAAATTTAGGTAACTTTAATTAGATCAATTTGACCTGTATTTTCCGCTTGATTGATTTACATTCAAGTTTACATCAAATTCAAATCTCAGTGCCTATACATGGTAGTGGTAGGATCATGTTACCTGGCATATGTATGCATCTCTGATGGTAGGTCAGCATCCAGGCAAACTTAGGTCACTTTGACCTATATTTTCCGCTTGATTGATTTACATTCAAGTTCCTGTCCCAGTTCGAATTCAGAACTCAGTACCAATACTGTATTATGTATGGTAGGATTATGTTACCTTGCACATGCATGCATCTTTTCTGGGTAATCAGCATCCAGGAAAAATAAGGCCACTTTGACCTATATTTTTCGCTTGATAAATTTACATTCAAGTTTAAATCCGAGTTCAGATCTTAGTACCTATATATTTACAGAGTATACGTAGGAACATGTAACCTTGCACATGCATGCATCTATATTTTCCGCTTGATTGATTTACATTCTCAGTTCATGTCCCAGTTCAGAACTCAGAACCAATGTATGGTAGGATTATGTAACCTTGCACATACATGCATGTCTTGTGGGTAATCAGTAATCAGTCAAAATTAGGTCACTGTGACCTATATTTACTGCTTGCATTGATTGATTTACATTCAAGTTTACGTTTGAATTCAGATCTCAGTACCTGTGCATAGAAGTATCATGTAACCTGACATATTCATGCATCTCTGATGGTAGGTCAGCATCTAGGCAAAATTAGGTCTTTTTGACCTATATTTTCTGCTTGATTGATTTACATTCAGATTTATGCCTGAGTTTAGATTTCAGTCACTATATTCATAGTAGGATCATGTACATGTAACTTGGTATATGGTGGGTCAACACCCAGGCAAAATTAGATTTCTGTGACATTGTGCCATAACGAGGTGTCAATTTTGTAATGATTGATTATCTATGTTTCTTCTTTTTATTTCCGGGTATTTACATTACGCCAGTCAAGGGTAACAATTCACTTCTATCGTCAGGAGCAGGAGTGCACAAGTGACTTGAGTTAAAGTTTGCATTAAAGTTCAGTATATTTGTGATACCAGAGCAGGTACATTGTATAGAAATGATATTTTGTCTGTGGATGTGTCTTGGATATTCATCAGTTTACTGTAAAAAAATAGGTCACTTTGAACTACATTTCATGCATGAGTTACTCAGGTTAAAGTCACCGTTTTCAGTCCAGATCTGAGATACTAGAGCTGGGTAGAGAAGTAACACTTTGACATTGGATGCGTCTTGGATATAGTCACAAGATTAATGATAAAATTAAGCCAGATTGATCTACATTTCAGACATGAATATCTCATGATCAGGGTAGAGTTTGCGTTCGGATCTGAGTAGGTACATTGTACAGGAATAGTATTTTGACAGTTAATGGATCTTAGATATTCATAAAGTTCCTGATAAAAATTAGGTCACCTTGATGACCTACATTTCATGCACGAGTGACTCAGTTTAAAGTCATACCAATTTGCATCTTCAGGGATAATATTCAGGCAGCTGGTTGTATAGTAGTGCAAAGGGAGATAATTTCACACCATGACTTTTCTTACTTCTGTTGGACCAGTGTTTGTAGGTCAATATCCATGCAAAATAAGGTCACAGTGCCCTATATTTTCCACTTAATTGACTTACATGTGCATTCAAGTTTATGTACAACTGCAGATCTCAGTTACAGTACATGTATATGGTATTATCATCTAATCCAGCATATATATATGCATGCATCCTTGATGGTACTGCTACATGTAGGTCATTATTCAGGCAAGATCAGAGTATTTTTACCAGAATTTTCCACTTGATAGACTTCCATGTTCACATTTTGGTCCAAGTTTATAGCTCAACTACTGTATATGGTAGAATCACCTTGCAGTTGCATATATCATCGGTTCATTCAATATTTAAAGTTAATTACTGAACACAGCACAAATTAAGCAAACTGATTTGCCCAACATCTGTTGTTTACAATTTATCAAATATTACTTCATTTTTTGTTACATGCATGTATTTATACATTCTAAATCCCAGTTTCATTCTCAGTGTTTGCTCTTCAGTGAACAATGGCATGGTAATTTTACAATATTGTTGCTTTGAGGATGTCTTACTAAGGACATAATTAAACAATTGACAAAACTCTCTAAACAACCTTCATTCATTTATCAAACCTTTCAACACTCATTGATTTACCATTAATAATCCCATACACATTCCCAACTACTTTTTCAGACCATTTAATCTATCAGATTCATGAAAACTATTCATATGCACTGCCTACTGACGAGTCCCATTGCAAATGAGCATTTACAATTTTCATAAAAGGGACGAAGCTCACAAGGCCAAACCGACTAAAAAAATCTTAATACTAGCAAAGAAAAATTCATATTATCAATAATATATTAATGTACATGTATATTGTATAATGATGCAGTTTTGTTTTGTTTATGTAAGCTACTGTGCTATATATATATATATTGTGCATCTCTATATAAATAACATTTAAACTGACTACTACACTGCATTGTTATCCAGAGTTTGGCGTTACATTTGTAAGACACTCTGAAGTCAACATGGCCTTGGGAGTCTAGGCATAGACCAAACACCAATGAACCTCAATTCAACAATCAAACCCAAGTTTTTATATGTCAAATATCTGACTATTATTGATATGTTAAACTCCCATTCGGCAACAAGTGAAATTATTTGAAACAAATTATTTTTACTACACTTTTTTCAATACTGTTTATATTCTCTCACTATCCTAAGTTTTCAGCTGGCCTCAAAGGCCATGTGAGCTTTTGCCATCTGACATGGTTAAAAATGAACAGCATAGCAAGATCTACCTGCCTTGCCATTTTGAAGAAAAATCCTAATACCCATCTTGGAGTTATTGCCCTTTGTAAAATTTTCAAAATTTTATATTTTTTTTTATTTTTGTATTGGAAAAACTAAAACAAATAGTAGAAATCAATTTGAAATTGTAAATGTTCAGCATATCAAGCAGGGAAGTAGTTCACAAAAATTGTCTCCCCTGTAAAGTTGTTTACCTGCCATCTCCTCAAATAAACAAGACATGTGATGACACAGCCACGGTAAAAAAAATCAAATTTCAAATATTTGCGGTATTTCTTTTACATTTCACATACTATGTATCTTATGCTGCAACAATCACTGTAAGGAACAGATATATGAGAAATTTATAAACGTCGTTGATTAATTCATAAAACGTTGTTTTAAAACCAACTCTGATCTGATGGTCAAAATAAATGGTCTAATAAAGGAAAAAATCTAGCCACCCTCAGAGGGCATGGGCGGAAACAAAATTTAGGAGTATTATTTAATATATAATTATGCATCGTATAAACCACATGAAATTGATTTCTGCATATGGCCTTTTTCGGGATCCACCTATTTGAAGTTTTTAAGTAGGGAGAAAATGGACTTTTCATTGTATTTTTTTCGCTCGCGAGTGATTTGTACTCACTGTGAAATAAATATATGGGACAATCAGAGGGAATGTATTACTTTGAAGTATTTTCACTTCGTTAAATTTCAAGATTTTTGGACAAGTGTTAATTAGTATTTGAGGTGTAAGATAAGGGTGGTTACTATTTGGTATTCTTTTAGAGAGATTTGTTGACAGTTTCCTATTTATACAAAGTTGATTCCTGAAAGAAACCTCAGAAAGAATGCAAAGGAGATAAAAATTCGATCGTGTTTGAACTTTTATTCTGGAGAAACAGTACAAAGGGCGGATATAAAAATTTGCACATGGATTAACAGGGGTATTGGCAATCCATATACAAATTTTGGTTAAAATCTAAGGATTGCCTTTTTGTGGATCCACTTTGAAAGACAGACACTAACTTGATCTTTTATGTCGATTTGTGCATCGTATATGCATCTATGCGTTCACCTGCGGCAATCTATGTTGTTTTCATATAAATTCAAAATAAAGGAATGAAAAATATAAGTATTTTTTTTTCATTGGAAATAACTTTTATATGGTAAACAATCCAAAATGTAACATTTCTACCTCATTTAAACGAGATCTCAATTTCTATTGTTCTATTTCAACCACTTCCCCGCCTGCAAGATCTATCCCTCTGCAAATATTGAAGAAAATCTAAATACCCATGCTGGTCAATGGAGTTATTGTCCTTTATATGTCAAATTTTCGTAATTTTATAAATCGTCTGCAACAATTTCAAAAATCTTCTCCTCTGAAACAGCTGGGCCAATGGTAACCAAACATGACCGCTGTTACTAAAAATAAAACATAGGGTAAATTGCTGTTTTCTGTAAATAACTCAAAACCCATTACAGATATCAAAAAAAAGTAATGGTGCATTACATGATATTCCGCCACGTTTCAAAAAAATTCAAAGTTTAAAGAGGCATAACTCCAGATCCCTATGTACTTCTGAATCCAAAATTGAACTTGGCCTGTATTTTATCGTAAACAACTCACACCAAGTTTGAAGACAGTATGTCATTTTATTCACAAGTTATCAGTTGGAAACCCTAAAACTCGCACAATTTCAAAGTTTCAACGGGCATAACTCCAGAACCCCTTGGAACTCTTTACCAAAAATCGAGCTTGGTCTGAGTTTTTGGGTTAACAAGTTTCATACCAAGTTTGAAGATAATGTATTATTTCATTCACAAGTTATCAGTCTGAAACCCAAAAATTCGCAAAATTTCAAAGTCTCAAGGGGCTTAACTCCAGAGCCCCTTGGCCCTCTGAACCCGAAATCGAAATTGGCCTGAGTTTTGCAGAAAACAAGTTACATACCTAGTTTGAAGACAATATAATATTTCACCCATAGGTTATCAGTTGGAAACCCTAAAATTCGCAAAATTTCAAAGTTGCAAGGGGCATAACTCCAGAACCCCTTGGACCTCTGAACTTGAAATCGCACTTGGCCTGAGTTTTGTAGGAAACAAGTTACATGCCAAGTTTGAAGACAATATATTACTTCATTCACAGGTTATCAGTCGGAAACCCTAAAATTCGCAAAATTTCAAAGTTTCAAGGGCATAACTCCAGAACCCCTTGGACCTCTTAACCGAAAATCGAGCTTGATCTGAGTTTTTGGGTAAACAATTTACAAACCAAGTTTGAAGACAATGTATTATTTTATTCAAAATTAAGTTATCAGTCGGAAACCCTAAAATTCGTAAAATTTCAAAGTTTCAAGGGTCATTACTCCAGAACCCCTTGGACCTCTGAACCCGAAATCGAACTTGGCCTGAATTTTGTAGTAAACAAGATACATACCAAGTTTGAAGACAATATATTATTTCATTCACAGGTTATCAGTTGGAAACCCTAAAATTAGCAAAATATCAAAGTTTCAAGGGGCATAACTCCAGAACTCCTTGGACCTCTGAACCTGAAATTAAACTTGGCCTGAGTTTTGTGGTAAATACATACCAAGTCTGAAGACCTTATGTTATTTCGTTCACAAGTTATCAGTCGTAAAGCTTCGGGGGATGGACAGACGGACGGACACAAGACTGAGAGTATCACATAATACCTGGCCACTACATTTGGCAGGGTATGAAAATCTGACAGCATGGCAAAATGATCAACATTACAAGATCTACCTGTCCTGCAATTAGGAAAAAAATCCGAAAACCTGTCTTGGTGTTATTGCCCTTTTTAAGTAAAATTTTCAAAATTTTGAATTTTGAATTTTTTTACTAGAAAAAAACTATAACCAATAGAAGTTAACTTGAAATTGCAAAAATGTTCAGCATATAAAGATCTGCCCCTCTGGAAATTTTGAAGATATCTGGAAATTTTGAAGAAAATCTAAGTAGCCATGCAGGAGTTATTGTCCTTTTATTTGTCATTTTATTGTAATTTTATACATTTTGTCTTATATTTCAAAAATGATTCGAGATAGAGGTTAAAATTGAATAGCAAAAGTGTTCAGCTATCAAGAACTACAATTTCTACATATGTTCAACAAATTCTCATCTCATCCAAGAGGGGCACCAACGGGGAACATAGTTTAACATAGGACCGTATGGGAAAATGTTGTAAATTGTTTCCTCTAGATAACCGTTTCATAGATCAAGTTGATATTAACTAGGCGTGGTAACATGATGGTCATCAAACAAATGTATGATTTTAGCACCGTTCATAAATCTAAAATGGCCACCACTGCCGATCTTAGTTTAACATTAATTAAGATATGTTTCTAAAATATATTAAATAAATATTTCAAAATGCCCACAATTCCACTCAAGAGTTTTAAGTGTCCACAAATTCTACTGCGTCCACACAAATTTTGGGTCAACACTTGTATATATCGTGAAATAAAGACGTGAGAGAGAAACACTTTTTTCATTGTAATCCTCTTCAAAAGTTAAAGCTTATGATTTTTGTGAAAAAGGTCAAAGAGGCCAAAAAAGGGTGAATTTTATTTTTGTCTGATTTCGACAGAAAAGTTATTTCTTGAGGATTATATCATTGTGACCATACTCGTATTGTATCCACACTTGTGCTATGTCCAAACCTGTATTGTGTCCACCTCCACCTAAATTTGCACTTACCATATTGATTCAGGATTCAATGAGCGGGAGGTATATCTGGTTGCCATTCGGCGACAGCTCTTGTACTATAAGAAAAACCGCTACAAATTGAAAATACTTGCTGGGACCCCGTCAATACTCTTTCATTTTCGTTAGCCAAGGGTTACTATTCGCTTCTCTCCTATCTGCGCCATTGGCAGATCAAGCTGGTCAAAATAGAGTGTGTATTGATTTTTTAATTTTGCAAAATTACAAGGATTTGTAATGTTTCTTTAATTTTGATGGTTAATTTTCCTTAAATTAAATATTTTGACGTTATTCGATATCATAAATGATCTTTAAGTTTTACAATAAATTATACTGAAAATCTGACTTTAAAGGGAGATAATTTTAAACTCGTGTCTTCAAAAATGTGGCATGATCTGCTAATGGTGTAGAGGACAGCAGCGGATCGTAATCCTTGGCTAGCGAAGATGATACTCCTTTTAAGTTTACAGTGACTTCGGTATTTAGTTATTTATTACCACCGGGTCGATGCCTCTGCTGGTGGACTGTTAGTCCCCGAGGGTATTCACCAGCCCGGTAGTCAGTACTTCATTGCTGACCCGAAAGCCAATTTTATTTCAAACCTTGCAATATCTAAATTTTTGTAAATTTTGTTGAAAACTAAGGAGTATCTCCCTCATGCAAAGCTCTGTCCTTAGCTGATTTTGGCTTTTCATTTAGATCATTTTGGGTACTTGTTCTCTATCAGTTTTTTAATGTATTTGATTTTATGGTCTTCCAAACGTTTGGGTTTTATCTGCACTGAAGAGACATAAGTTGTCGAAATGCGCATGTGCAGAAAATGGGTTTACAGTGACTTCGGTATTTAGTTATTTATTACCACCGGGTCGATGCCTCTGCTGGTGGACTGTTAGTCCCCGAGGGTATTCACCAGCCCGGTAGTCAGTACTTCATTGCTGACCCGAAAGCCAATTTTATTTCAAACCTTGCAATATCTAAATTTTTGTAAATTTTGTTGAAAACTAAGGAGTATCTCCCTCATGCAAAGCTCTGTCCTTAGCTGATTTTGGCTTTTCATTTAGATCATTTTGGGTACTTGTTCTCTATCAGTTTTTTAATGTATTTGATTTTATGGTCTTCCAAACGTTTGGGTTTTATCTGCACTGAAGAGACATAAGTTGTCGCAATGCGCATGTGCAGAAAATGGGTTTACAGTGACTTCGGTATTTAGTTATTTAACTAATTTGAATTCCAATTGACACAAACTGTGCACCTCTTTAGCCAATCCGTTTCTCCATTCATATAAGGCCGAATTCTTTGAAGAGTTTCTTCAAAATAACGATAAAAAACTGGCCCACGTCCTTTAATTTCCGCTTCCGTTTTATAGATGATATTTTATCAATAAACAACCCTCCAGTAGGGGATTTTCTTCATCTTATCTATCCAAAAGAGCTTGAAATTAAAGATACCACAAATACTTCCACATCGGCCTAGTTCCTGAACCTTTACCTTGAAATTGACAACAGAGGTACAATACAAAGTAGGCTGTATGACAAACGTGATGACTTCACTTTTCCAGTAGTCAACTTCCCATTTCTTTGTAGCAACATTCCAAAAGCACCGGCATATTGAGTTAACATCTCCCCACTCATTTGCTACTCAAGAGACTGTGGTCCATACATTGACTACCTTGATAGAGCTCGGTTGCTTACAAACAAGCTACTTAAGCAAAGGTATGTTACCTATAACTTGAAGTCATCACTCCAGAAGTTTAACGGTCGACATCGCGATCTTGTGGACCGCTATGGGATATCTATTTCCCAGGTGACAATAGATCTTTCTCTTTGCCACTAAAGTTTGTTTTCCCTTACCGGATTTGATATGCATGTTCAACACGGCGGTGTCTTATAAGAAGTAGGAAATGCTTACTCTACCGGTGCACCTGATCTCACCAATTGTTTTTATTGGGTCAGTGTTGTTCCTTTTTGTATATGTATGTGTCTTCATTTTTCTTTTCTGTGTCGTGCTCATATTATGTCTTCGTTTCTTTGTTTATCTGACGTTGCTATTGCCCTTGGATTGTTTATTTTAATCTGACTGTTCGGTCCTCACTTACTTGTTTATGTACGCTCATAAGTATGAAGCAAGGAAAGTATCACTACATCTGAAAATAACTGTATATCCTGTCCACAACCAACCTTTGTTAAATTATCCTTTCTAAAATTCTGTGTTGTTTAAAACAAAATTCTTAAACTAGCTGAAACACTATTAATCTTGTATGGAGGCTTTTTTCTGCCGTCGAGATGTTGAGCTGTTTAGATAATTATCGAATCACGTCGACATAATTATTTCGACAATTCGACTTAATTTTCTCGGCAAGTCGACTTAACGCCATTTTTATGTCGATTTGTCACGAAAAATATCTCGATAAGTCGACAATTTTTTTCTCGACAAGTCACATATCTCAAATTCTCATCCTGAGGTCGAGATGTTGCTCGTAGCTGCCATCGTGAAGTTGCGTTGTCTAGATAATCATGTTAACTTTTCAGATTTAAAAAGTCGGATTGTCGAGATAACCTGAACATGAAAATAAAAATATATGTTGCGAGACAGCTTAACTAGAGGCTCTCAAGAGCCTGCTGCACGCCTTGTGCAAGGCTAGGATAGACAGTTCAAATAACCTACATGTAATATGGTCCACTGTGTCTGAGGAGATGATCTTTGTATGCATTTACCATTAGGAGACAGATTAACATAAGCTCTGAGCTTGTTTCTGAATCCTACTTGTCATATTTGTACTGTGTATAATGTTTATGTAATTTCTGAATAAAATATAGTTCTTATGTGAAATTATTGGACTCATTTTTCAAAGTGGGCCACCAAAGCACCATTGGGACCAAGTTTGGTTCCAAAGGGAAAAGTAGTTTCAGAGAAGAAGATCTTTGAATGTGTCTTCCCATAGAGTTCAATGTTAAAATAGTTCCCACTGGCAACCATCTTGGATATGACACAGACTTGCAAGACACATTTTTCAATGAAAGATAATGAAGGACAATTGTGACCAGGTTTGGTTCTGATTAGCAAAGTAGTTTCAGAGGAGACGATCTTTGAATGTGTATTCCCATAGGGGTCCAGTGCTAAACTAAGTTCCCCGGTGACAGCCATCTTGGATTGCAGAATTATCAGACATATTTTTAAAGACCACCAAAGGACTATTATGACCAAGTTTGATTCAAATTAAATGAGCAGTTTCAGAGAAGAAGAACTTGGACTGTATTTTCCAATACGGTTTAGTGTTAAAAGTATGTTCCCTGCTGGCTTCCATCTTCGATCTGATGGGGACTTGCCAGACACATTTTTCAAAGGGGACCATTTAATGACAGTAGTATCTAAGGATGATTCCAATTGGCCAAGTTATCTCAGAGAAGATGTTCGAATAAGTTCTCCCATAGGGTCCAATGTTAAATCATGTTCCCCGCTGGTGCTCATCTTGGATTTGATTGGGACTTGCCGGGCACATTTATCAAAGAGGGCCAACTCAAGACAGTTGTGACAAAGTATGATTCCGGTTGGCCAGGTAGCCTCAGAGGAGAAGATCTTTGGACATGTTACCCATAAAGGCAATGTTCGCTGGCAGCCATCTTGGGTGAGGTCGGCAACTTCCGTCATGACGATAATTGTAGTCCTTGACATACTTGACACTTTGAATTAAATCTTAACCTCTATCTAAAATCTTTTTTGAAATATTAGGCAAAAGGTATAAACTTGGCCAATAAGGGCAATTACTGTTATATAGGTATTCAGATTTTCTTCAAAATTTCTACCTGGGTAGGTCTTGATATGCTGAACATTTTTAGCAATTCAAAGTTGACCTGTATCGGATTTATTTCAACATTGCAAGCAGGTAGATCTTGTACTGCCGATCACTTTTACCCCCGTGTCAGACTTTTAATATCTGTAATTTGACAAAAACAACAATTTACCCCTATGTGCTATTGATAGTAACGACAGCCATGTTGCTTGGTCCTCGGACTAATGGAACACAATTTTGAATCTAGATACTCTGGTTATGATTCAGACCAAGCTTGGTTAAAATTATTTGGTTAAAATTGGATCGGTGGTTCCAGAGGAGAAGATTTTTGGAAATGTTTATGACTGACGGACGACGAACGAAAAGTGATGGCAATAGCTACTGGTTTCAGAGGAGAAGATTTTCGGAAAAATTTACGACTGATGGACGACGGATGCAAAATGATGGCAATAGCCCACCTTCGTTAAAAATATATTTTTGTATACATTTTTTAGATTTTAATTTTATTTCATATTTTTCTTTCATTGTTCTTCATTTACGACAGCTACAGTCTAATTATCTGAACAAGCCGATTTCAATCTCTATTAATAGTCACAACATGTCTACATGATTATCTCGACAATCCGACTATTTAAACCTGAAAAGTTAAAATGATTATCTGGACAACGCAACTTCACGATGCCAGCTACGAGCAACATCTCGACCTCAGGTTGAGAATTTGAGATATGTGATGTCGACTTGTCGAGAAAAATATGTCGACTTATCGAGATATTTTTCGTGACAAATCGACATAAAAATGGCGTTTATCTAGACAGCTCAACATCTCGATGGCAGATATAAGCCTCCATAATCTTGTTATAACTTATTGTATTACTTTATTAAATTGTCAATAGTATTACAGAATGTCATTTAAACCAGTAAAAAAAATACAAAAAAAACTTTAATCATTTTTTATACTCCAAAAGCAATTCACAACAGAGTTTTTGATAAGTTTTTTCGGAGTATTTAATATCTAACTCCTTTTTACAAGTAAGTGTACTGGTAAAGTGGATGGATAAGTTTGTAGTAGAACAATTACCTCATGCCAAAAGAAAACGAAGTTTTAATGGATTTTTTGTGAAGCTTTGGAATCAAGTAGGCAGGGTGATTTCTTTAGTTTAGTTAGCCCATTTCTGTATCCTTATAATGTTATTTATTGGTACGTATGGAAGTGTTTGATATGGAGGCTTATTTCTGCCATCGAGATGTTGAGCTGTCGAGATAATTATCGAATCATGTCGACATAATTATTTCGACAAGTCGACTTAACGCCATTTTTATGTCGATTTGTCACGAAAAATATCCCGATAAGTCGACATATTTTTCTCTTTTGCTGGTAGCTACGGAAGCGTATAACTGCCTCGTGTTTGTAAATAAGACGCCTTATTTACACAAATATAAGACGAGTTGTTGCCTTATAAGGCGACAATGCGAGAACAATAAGGCGAGAAATTGAATTTACTACAATTAATCGATTTAAAAATATCGATTTATTGTATGAATCGTAATAATAAAATCGAGAAATTTATAAATCGACTTAATTTTTATCGATTTATTACATAACTCGTCATCAAGAAGTTGAGAAAATTACAAGCCAAGTTAAATATTTCGAGAAATTTGTTGAATTGTTTTGGTTTAAACGACTTAATTCATTAATCGTTATATGCAAGGCGTATTTTAGGAATGTATGATTCATCAGAATGGGGTATGGTACGGGGATAGCTAATATTGTGCATTGCAAGTTCAGCAAACTTAAAGTAACGAATGACTGGCAACCTTTTCAGTATAACATATACATGTTTTTTAGTTCGCCTGGCAATTCAAGTGTGAGGCTTTTCATCACTTTGCGTCTGTCGTCCGACGTAAATTTGGTAAACATAGCCCTTGGCTGGACCCGCTGTTTAACATTGGATTCTATGGATAAAATGAAGATCTGCTCCTCTGAAACCTTAGAACCCATTTGGACTTACTTTTACTTAAAATAGTCCTTGGGTATACCACTTCAAAAAGTATGTCCTTCGTGTTGGTACCTCATCTAAGATTGCAGCCAAATGGGACCATAGTTAAACATTAGACAATTTTGGGGGAAATTAAGATACCCGGTCAATAGGCCTTTCCGAAAACCATTTGGTCCGTTCTTCGTTTCCGGTTATCAACCCAACACGGCAAGTTTTGTTCATCCTGAAAACAGTTCATAGCACTGTTCATATTTAGATTTCTAGGTTACTGACTACTGTAACACTGCACTGATTTTGTTGGAATTAAAATGCATTTTAAATTGTGCGTTGTTTCGTACGTGTGGTAACCGGAAACGACGAGTTTTTGTACCTCTAGTTGATGGAAGAGTTCAAATCCGAGCAAAGATAACCACACTTTATAGAAAGGGCTATTGAAACTGAACTTGCTGACATTGGTCCTTTGGTGGTACCCTTTGAAAATTATGTCTCTTAGGTCCGTATTCCATCCACGATTGCCGCCAGTGCGGAACATAGTTGGAAATTGGTCCCTATGGGAGAACATTTAGAGGTTTTCTCCCTAGAAACCAAAGGATCAATTGGGATCAAATTAATTTAAAATAATCCATGGTTGGACTTTTTTATAAAATGTGTTTCTCATGTCCGTACCTCATCCAAAATGGCCGTCAGAGGGGATCATATTTTAACATTGGACCTTTTGGGGGGTTTAAAAATGCTCCAAATCTACTTGGCTAATTAATAGAATCGAACTTAGCCACAATAGTTATTGGATAGTTCTTTTGAAAATTTTGAAAATTGTGTCGCCTGGATCCGTACTTATCGAAGATGGCTGCCAGCAGGGACCATAGTTTAAAATTGGACCCTGTGTTTGATAAAATAAGATCGCCAGTTGAAGCTTGGCAATTTTAGACCTGGTGATAGATATAGGCTCATGTGAACCTGTAGTGTACGTCCTCCCTCCTTCTTTATCTGGGCTTTGGGATCAGTATACAGGTATTTAATGCATATGAGGGCAATAGACTAGAATATTTTGCCCAAGGTGTCAGAAATCCCCATGTGTTCTATTGCCCGAGGCCTACGGCCGAGGGCAATGGAACACTTGGTGGTTTCTGATACCGAGGGCAAAATTTTCTAGTCTATTGCCCCAATATGCATTATATAACTGTTTTATTACCTTATTAAATTATTTTAGCAAAAGCATATCTCATGCAAGCAAAGAGAGGTTGTTTTCATGACAAATAAGATTTTAATCAAAACTGGGCCAAGAGAAGTTGTTTTCACGACAAATCAAATTTTATTCAAAATTTGGCAAAGAGAAGTTGTTTTCATGGCAAATTAAATTTCATTCAAAACTGGTCAAAGTTTTACTTTACATGTTTTCATGAAATGCATTTAAACTTCTGAGTTCTAATGACATAAATTTTGAACAGGTGAAATCAAACTTTGGTCAAATTAACAAGAAATGAAACTTTAAAGCGAATATGTTAAGATTAACATGGAAATTAAGTATTAAAAAAAACCTATCCTTGTTTTCCAGAATATTGCGGGCAATAGTTTTTGTAAAATTTCCCGGGGGCAATAGTTTTTGTAAAATTTCCCCGGGCAATAGATCACTGACTTTTTGCCCGGGATTCACAAGAATTAATCCTCCAATAAGAAATCGGGGCATTTTTTGAAAAAATAGCGAAAACTAATGCATTTCTTTTATAATGGGAAAATAATTTTATAAGGTAATAAAAGATTATATACACCTGGCGGAGTTCAAGTCGTTCAGAATGTTAACAAATAGTATATATCCTATGGACTGATTTTTGAAGACTTTATTAAATGTTCATTTATACTGTTAACGTTTTGATACTGATAACTTTATTTAATGTCCGTTTATACTAATAACATTTTCATTACATACACCAATCATCTTTAGGAATCAATCCAAGTGACAGAGAGAATTTTAAAATATGCTTAATACCCGAGGTTAAAAATCCACCATGATGCCTGCAATATGTCATCTAAGATTGTTGTCTCTTTCATGTCATTTGTTATGCACCATATGAATTTCTCTAAACCGTGCAATTTTCCAAGAATATCTTTCTACTTTTGTTTGGCGAGGGGATAATGAAAAGAACGTAGAGTTATTGTAGTCAATACATATGATGCATATTATTTATTAAATTTATCTGAACTCTATTATTTGAATATAACCAGGATGGAAGTCATACTATAAAGCATAATATTTAATCATGAACAAACAAGCTTTCTTTTGGTTCCCATCATTGTTACTTAACGCATTGCGGAACCCTAACAATACCCCTTTTTGATGAATCACAAATGACAAGAATACGCCTTATATATATCGAGAAACGAATTAAGTCTAAAAAAGCAAAACGATTAGATAAATAACTCGAAACATTTAACTTTGCTTGTAATTTTCTCGAAATCTTGAAGACGAGTTAAGTAGTAAATCAATTAAAAATAAGTCGATTTATAAATTTTCTCGAAATTATTATTATGAGTTATACATTAAATCGATATATTTTAATCGACTAATTGTATTAAATTCAATTTTTCGCCTTGTTTTTCTCGCACTATCGCCTTATAAGGCAACAACTCGTCTTATATTTGTGTAAATAAGGCGTCTTATTAACAAACACGAGGCATACATACGCTTCCGTAGGTAGCTGCCATCGTGAAGTTGCGTTGTCTAGATAATCATGTTAACTTTTCAGGTTTAAAAAATCGTATTGTCGAGATAATTTTGTAGACATGTTGTGACAATTACGGAAACGTATTTGTGCCAGTTGTTAGTGTGTTCTTGAGATGTGA
>MJUU01032175.1:0-12336 GCA_002080025.1 Modiolus philippinarum | reverse complement strand
ATGTTACTGATGTTGCAATGTTTCAATCTGGCAAACCCCGGTGAAATCAAGTAATAAATTTTGACATTTTTTCCATTCACCAATAAGATTAGACTCCAAAAGCTTTTTCAAGCGATAAGACAATGCTTAGTTTCTGGAGAATTTTATTGTGCACCTTCATTTGTTTTTTTTAACCTTCTGAGTGCTTTTCTTTTGCTATGTTTCGCCTTTTACATTTAAAAATGATTAATTCGATTTTCTTGAGTTTTGGTATTCACCATCAGAAACTTACTTACTCCTGGCGATCACCCACAAAAATCTGCTTATATTGTAATATTTGCTAAAATACCAAATTTAAACCTGTTTTCATAGTTGCAGTTCTTAAACATCATTTAGAGCTTCTAAAAGAAAGCGAAGAAACTTTCATAAGACACTGAAATAAGGTTTTTATTTCATAAACAAGACTGACTGCTTAAATATTTGCTTACAATCTGCACTTTTGTGCACGTTTCGTACAAAAATTACAAATGATTTTGAAATAAAACTTATACAGGGAAAATCGCTATTAAATTTGCCATAGAATAGGCATAATCACTTTGTAAATAATGTAATATGAACACTAATATAGTTGAAAGATTCTCACCTTGTCATTTCTGAAGCGGGTTTGTTTACATAATTTTGGTAATCACCCACAATTAAATTACTTATCTCGGGAATCACCTAAAATATTTTTCGAGCAGATTAGGCCCCGTGACTATGTATTACTTTAATTATAAGGGGAACCCCTGCCCAGATTTTTTTTAAATGGTGTTCTGTTATGGGCTGTAATGGATGGATCTTTTGGTTGCCATGGAAACCAAACAAGAATACTGTAATTTTAGAAAAAAAAGTATTCTGCTAAATGTTATTTTTCGTTTTTCCTATTGGAAATGCCTTTTATCTAAGGCAGCCATGGTCCAGGTGAGCGATACAGGCTCTTGAGAGCCTCTTGTTCAGATATACAAGAAAAAACGACGTATATGTTATAAGTATGAAAATGCCAAAAATACTGTGAATTAATTTTTTCTGCAATTGACTCTTTCGACAACTTATGTCTCTTCAGTGCAAATCAAATCAAACCATTTCGAAAGTAAAGTAAGTGAGAATCAAATCATCAACCAAAACACAAACAATCTAGGGACAACGGCAACACCGTAGACACAAAAAAAAAACAAGGGCACCACACGAGTATGGATAGGAAAAGAAAAAAAAAAGACATGCATACAGATGAACAACACGGACCCAATAAAACCATTGGTGAGATCAGGTGTACCGGTAGAGTAAGCATCTCCTGCTTCTTATTAGACACCCACCGTGTTGAACATGTCAACTCTGGTAGTGAATCCATTCATCGAAATATGTGTAAAAGCTATTTGTTAAATAATCAAAACAAAAACAAAACAAACAATCTAAATGCAACAAAAATCAGAGACAAATAAGAAATTCACAGATACAAATATTATATGTAATTCGGAATCTTCACAGGGGATACGGGTTCATATTCCCTGTATGTGTTTTATGATAAAGGACACAAACACGGAATATGAATCTGTGTCCCCTATGAAGCTCGAAAAACTTTTATATTCTGCTAAAAAGTGCTATAATTTTTCTATTAAAAGTATTTAAAAATTGTGATTTTGCTACCACGGGGATACTTTCTCATATCCCCTGTCAAGGTAACCAATCAAATTACCGGGTCCGTGTTGTTCATCTTTGTGTGTGTGTGTCTTCATTTTTCTTTTCCGTGCCGTGCTTATGTTCTGTCTCTATGTCTTTGTTGTTTCCGATTTTGCCACTGTCCTTTGATTGTTCGTTTTGGATTGACGGTTCGGTTCTCACTTATTTTATCTGGATATTTCACTTCAGCAGAATATTTCACTTTCTGTCTTAACAGACCTTACGTTGTCAAAATTTAAACACGAATATACCAGGTATGACATCAGCAACAATGCTGGTATTTAATCGACTACATGTTTGGAGAGGGTGCAAAAGGGTTTTCATAAACAGGCTCACAACGTCTCTACAACATTCGTTTTTTGTTAGGTCTGTGTTAAGTTGTTAATATTGTAAATGTGTGTGTCTTCCTTTTTCTTTTCTACACCGTGCTCTTGTTATGTCTTTTGGTTTTATCTCATTTTAATAGTAAACAAAAAGTGAGAATTCAACAGAACAGAAACATAAACGAAAAAAATGTAAAATATAAAAATACTTATCAAGCATAGTCTGAGATTTGTTAAAATAACTTCAATATCTCAATTTATAGAAGTGTATTATTTGAGTCACACTTTACCGCGCGGAACTCCCAGGCAGATAAACAGACCGATGGAAAGAAAGACGGACGGAAATACAGTTCTAACGGTCCTATATTAAAATGAACAATTCATGACAATCATGGCATCATTAAAATGAAAACCAGCCATAAAACACGTCTTCACGGATTTGACATTACCGGTTTTGACTTGACCCTTAATTTGACTTACTAATAGTGTGACGGATGCCACTTGTAGAGACGGACATGATCAGACATGCTTACAACGAGTTACACATATCGTTGTCTACGTTAGTCTTTGTCTTATTCGTGTTTTTTTAATGTGTAGTTCAATGGCAGACTGTGGCATTTAATTATAGTTTTCAGCCATTGTAGGTGTTTCCTGTTATCTATTTTTTCTAATTTACATTTCCAGTTTTCATGGAAGTTCACACTATAAGTGCCTTACTTCCGAATGTCGTGTTTTTTCATTGTCTGTGTAATATCATTGTTTTGTCTTTGATTTCCTGTGCTCTACTTTTCGTCATGTCTCTGGACTTTATAAGTTATCATGCATGGAACTAAATAATTATTTAAATACTGTCGAAAATCGTTGAACGGTAAGCACTATTTTCTACACTATCCCAGGACACTATCTAATTAATTAATTATCTAATAATGTTGGTTGGTTAAATGCATAATAACATTTTTGTGCGGTTATTTGCGTTTAACTAAGGAACGATAATAACAAAATGACCTACATTTAACTACAAGACGCCCACTGACCGCGTACCCTGAACAATACACAACCGAATGATTTATTGATTTTTCCTGTTGTATAAAAATCAAACCCGCAAAATGACGTTTTCGTAATACATTGAGCGAAAACCTTTAAAAATGAATGCAGATTAAATATATCATATAATTCTAATATGGGAACAATGGAAACCATGACGAATAGCCATATAAAAATCTCCAATAACATTATGAGCGACTTCACAACAGTCTTTACGCTGAAATTTACGACGTCACAATATGTTTTGTGCACAAAAACGTAAGTAAATCTGAAGTGATGCTGTCGTTACCGTATACACTATAGGTCCGCTCAGATCATGAATCGAAATAATTCATGGGCGCCGGTGGGTTGTTGGAGATTTACATATGGGTGGCCATTATTTTTGTTAATATTTTACCCAGAGCGTAATAATAATAATAATAATAATAATAATAGCTTTATTTAAAGAGGGTAAACTTGTTTGGATCAAACCAATCTACCACAAGGCCCTCATAAAAATATTTACAATACAAGTTAAAATAATATACAAAGAATAATTAGCATGATATACAAATACAATGACCATTCAAATAACATATACATTAAAATTAAGGAAGGAATCAAAAATACATTGACTTGTACATTCTCTTAAATTCAAGAACAGATCCCGCTGTAGTGTAGCGGAGCATTTATTTACATGTTATTCCAAGTATAGGTGTATTTCATATTTTAATTTTTTAATGTAAATTTCATGCTCAAATTAATGTAAAATTACGTGGAAGTAATCCATGCTTACTGCATGTTTGTGAATGTTGTCTTTATGTACAATTCTTAAATGTACGCTTTTGAATGACTTTGGTCTAGATGAAACTGAACATTATCACGATTATTAATTTTCTTGTTGTGTATTACAGGCATGGTTATTTAGCAGATTGTTAATGAGCCAGTAGAATCCAAGTTGTTTGTACTGACCACATTCCTTGTTCCTTCGGTATTGTACTGCCGTTTTCACCACTGAAAATATGAAATCAACGTAATGTGTGTTTTATATTTCTAATACTGAAGCCGCTGAAATACTTCAGATGTTTAATCTAGTCAATGAGGCGATATAAATCGTATCATTTACCATGAATAACATTCGAGTTCATTTGAAAATGAACTCCTTATCTATAAGCATTCTTCCTTTTGTGCCAATAATTATTGTGTTTTAACTTAAATAAGAATGTTTTATAAGAATTGAGGGCAATATAATATCAAAGTTGAACAAGCGAAAAAACGACAGTGCCTTTACAGAGCTTTTAAAGGATACATTTTTTAGACAATTACATTAACACAATAATTGTCTACACAAGATCACTTTATTTTAATATACAGTTTATGTATGGAAAGTGCCTTCTGTATGACAAATAGTAAATTAATACTCCCGAGGATTTTTTTGACTTAGATATACTGAGTTTACCTTCTTATTTCGTCATCTTTTTGTTGTATCAACTGCACAATTTGTTGCTTATGATATTCATCTTTTCTCTGTAGTTCACTGAAGGAATATAGTTTAATTCACATAGTCTATGCGAATACAGCGAGGATATCCAGTAATAAAACATCCCCAACATGAAATTTGTGTCAACCGTAATCATACCAACTTAGTGGCGGGATGGTATTCCCTCTATCGATCTCTTTAATAACTTAATTGTGTAGTAAAAATTTAACGTTGAGAAACAAATTATTCTGTGTTTTTTTCAAAGGGATTGCGAAACGTATTATTTTCATATTCAAAAGAAAGATATTTTATTTCTCTTATATGATCAATTAAAAAAATTAAAGAATAATTTATTCCCTAGTACCAAAATAAAAATGCACTTAGCTAACGCATCTCATCAGTTATTAAACAGGCAATTTTAAATTATGGCATTGATTTTTAGTTTCGGAACGTTAACATGTATGTTTTTACTATCTTTTGTTCTGCTTTTAGGAGATCGATATACTGAAAAAAAAATAAATTTCATCATATAAAAAACAAGTTCTCACAATTAAGAAAATAGTAAAAAAGTGATGGAACTAAACTCACGTGAAACTCAACTGTAAATTTAATTCACATGAAATTTAATTCATTTAATTACATAATTCCTATCGTCCTTTACGCAATGACTTATTATCTAGGATTGTCGTATGAAAACATTCATTATGATTGAATCTGTATTCAAAGTAAAAATATGTGGTGGCTTATCCTCAAATTCTGGGAATTACTAGGTTCTGCAGCATTCGAAACCCTACAATTACATGTAACAGAAAAAAAATTTACCCAAAAAGATTCTTTTTAATTATCGGTAAATAGCATGATGGTACATACCCTTGCATTTCTGCTTGCTTCTGTTGGATATGAAGTTTAGAACTTTCACGTTGATTCCGAAGCTCAAGCATTAATCTATAATATAAAGCGTTTTCATTTTTTTCTTGACTGTCACTATGATTTTATTCTACAAAAAGTTTCCCGTAAATAACAAAATACCAATGTTACTGTTAATGTAGTCTCTGCATATGCGCCTTTCGACAACTTCTGTCTCTTCAGTGCAGATAAAATCAAAACATTTGGAAGTCCATTAACCTAAAAACGTGCAAAAACTGACAGAGAAACAAATAACCAATAGGATCTAAATAGAAAAACCAAAACCAGGTAAGGACAGAGCTATGTAGAGAGAGATACTGCTTACCTTTAAACAAAATTGTTAATATTTCAAAATAAAATCGGTTTTTGGGCCAGAATCGAAGTACCGTATATGTTTATACAATTGACTTAAATTTGTCCCATATGCTGAAAAACTCCGAACAATTTAAAAAAAATAGCTAAAATTCTAGTATTCTAAAATTCCAGTAAAATTCTAGTATTATAAGTCTAAAATGTAAAGTAACTTTAATATAATTATTTGTAAAATAAAAGTGAAGATAACAGTATAAACCAACTATGGCTGATAATTACAATAACATGCCACAATTCACATGGGAACCGCACTAGAAAAAGAAATAGCAGACTAGAGACAAACATAAATAACGATAATAACTCGGGATAGCCGGACTTGGTACCGGCACTAGAAAAATCTAGTGGTAGAGTTAAACCGGTTTATGGGTACCAAAATCCCCTTTCTCTATCCCGTTTCCTTATAGTATAATAAACATACGAATAAAACCCAATACAGGTAGACTTCTTACATTCACGACATTATGACAACAAAAAAAAATGCGACAAAATCTAATTTAGAAAGATGGGTCAAAGAGTGCTTAACCGTCGGATATCTCAAGGACACTAGTCGCACTGTGGAAGAAAAATAGGGTTGGTGCAGAATCGTCATGTATTTCAGTAGTATTAGATTTGCTTTTGAGAAATTCAAGATTCCTAGACGCCTTGAATATTCTAGACGTGTAAGTCTCAGTATTGCATTATAAATATTTTGCAACAATGACTGAAACATTTGATTACTATAGTCGTTACAGAACGAGCTTCGAGCCTAAACCTAAGCTGTAATTTTTTTCAAATGTGCAGTCAACTTTGTTAAACTCAAAATTCCACAGCAATGTTAACATGCGCCAATTTTAAGATTTCTTAAGCTTTTTGATGAATTTATGGTTGTCAAGTAATTAATCAGGTCACTCGATTAATTTCTTGTAGAAATTATATGAATACTCATGTCGAAAATCTAAAATTGAATATTGTAAAGCTTTCATTTTTGCTTAAACTACACGAGTGAAAGTCGATAAACACCAAAGTGTAAAGTGTCTCGAGATGAAACATCTTTAGGGATTTAAGGGCACTTAATTCATTGTTGCATACCTCAAAAAGACTTAAGATATGTAAAATCGCCACGTGACTTCAGATTAAAAACAACAATAAAAGCGTTTAACCATTGATAATTTCTTCCATTTATTTGAAGTGACTTTGTCTCATGTGCATTTACTCTATATCTGCTCATTGTCTATTGTCATCGCTTTACAGATTCGTGTTCTGATTAAAATGTTACATATACCTAACACGCTTTTCCTGACAAAACAAAAACAAAAACAGAAAAAACATAATAAATGCTAAAGAAAATGAAAACAAGATGAAATCGAGATATCCCGATATGAATACTTAGGTGTGGTGAAGATGGATATATTACACTTCTCATCTGTCTAATACATATGTGGATTGTTTCAGCAAAAGCAGAATCTAGTTGAGGCATGTAAATCAATAATTCAATATTTGTTTGCATGCATGATATTTACTTTTTAAGCTTAAAGGTCCCCTTTTCAGTTCAATATTAAACCTATGGGAATTAAGTGTAAAATCCAAAGCTTTAACGGCTTGTTGGTTTATAGCAAAACTTTGTCTGCAAATTATTGAGATAATTTGTTAATTAAGTCTCCCAAACGAAGTTGGGAGACTTATTGTTTTTGTTGCGTTTCTTATTAAGTCTCCCAAACGAAGTTTGGGGAGACTTATTATGTCGCTCCAGACGTAGTCGGGACGACATATTGTTTTTTTCCGTTTCTCTATTATTATTATTATTCCGCTTTCTTTCTTCCAATGATTTTTGTCCGGCTTCGTTCTCAGAGATGCTTGAACAGAATTCATTCATATTTGGTACAAAGTTGGATCACCTTATGAAATTGTGCCTCCACCAAAAAAAAATTCAAAATGGCTGCCCAGTTACGTCAGTGTTTTTCGTATGTCGGATTTCCATAAAAATCATCAAATCTCAAACATGCCTTGAAAGATTTCATTCATATTTGGCAAAAAGTTGAATCACTATTTGAAGATGGGCATGCAGCAAAAAAAAAAAAAAAAAAATTCAAAATGGCCGACATTTCCAAGATGGCCGCCAAAATACGTCAAAATTTCAACTTTGTTCGATTTCAACGAAATTTGATTTCTAGGTAGATTTTGACGCTGCAAACAAGATGGAAGCATCAAATTGGCTGCCAGGGGCGACATCACCTATTGCTTGCAATTGCAAATCTAGTATTGTTATTGCTTTTCTCTTTTATTTTCTTCCAATGATTTTTGTCCGGCTTCGTTCTCAAAGATGCCTGGACAGAATTCATTCATACTTGGCACAAAGTTTAACCACCATGAGAAGATGTGCATGCACTAACAAAAATTTTCAAAATCGCTGCCATTTTCAAGATGGCCGCCATTTTACGTCGAAATATTTAGGTTTCAATAAATCAGAAACTGAATGGCGGAATTTGTTTATATTTTGTATTAATGTTAAAAAAGATGACAGGAAGGAATTCATGCGAAAAAATTTTGCAAAATGTCCGCCATATTCAAGATGGCCGCCAAAATACGTCAACAAAATACGTCAAAATTTCAACTTTGTCCAATTTCGATGAAAATTTATTTCAAGGTAGATTTTGACGTTGCGAACATGATGGAATCATCGAATTGGCTGTCAGGGGCGACATCAGCTATTGCTTGCAATTGCAAATCTAGTTGTTTTTGCTGTGTTTCTTATTATGTCGCCCCAGACGTAGTCGGGACAACATATTGTTTTTGGTCCGTTTCTTTGTTATTATTATTACGCTTTCTTTCTTTCTTTTTTTCTTTCTTTCTTTCTTTCTTTCTTCCACCTTTTTTTGTCCGGCTTATATCTCAATTATGCCTGGACAGAAATAATTCATACTTGGTACAAAGTTGGAACACTATCTGGAGGGGTGCATGCAAGAAAAATTTTTTTCAAAGTGACCGCCCTTTCCAAGATGGCTACCAAAATACGAAAAATTCGAAATTCGTCAAATTTTAACAAAAATTGAATTTTTCTCAATCATGCTTCCATGGAATTCATTCATATTTGGTACAAAGTTGGATCACTATCTGGAGGAGGGTATGCATGGAAAATTTTTTTCAACATGGCCGCCTTTTCCAAGATGGCCGCTGAAATACGTAAAAAATTCAACTTTGTCCGATTTCAACGAAATTTGATTTCTAGATATTGATGCTGCAAAGAAGCTGGAATCATCGAATTGGCTGTCAGGGGCGACATCAGCTATTGCTTGCAATTGCAAATCTAGTTTTTATTATTCTTCTTCCGTTTTCCGCCGCGACTTTGTCAGCCGAATTTCTCGGACACCAGTGATCCAATCTTGATGAAACTTCACAGGATTATGGAACCCTATCCCAAGATGTGCACTCAAGTCTTGGAATTTTCAAAATGGCCGCCATTCCCATGAAAGCGGCCAAAAAGGCGGGAAAATCAAAATGCTCAGAATTGGATCAAATTTTACAGGAAGGTTGCCCAACATGTGTAGAATTGACTTCTGGTGTCCAAGACTTCAAAATAGCGACTGGTGCCATGGAAATGGTAAAAAAGGCGGGAAAATCAAAGTGCTCAGAATGGGATGAAATTTTACAGGAAGGTTGCCTAACATGTGTAGAACTAACTTCTTGTCTCCAAGACCTCAAATCTGCGATCGGTGCCATAGAAATGGTAAAAAAGGCGGGAAAATCAAAGTGCTCAGAATTGGATGAAATTTTACAGGAAGGTTGCCCAACATGTGTAGAACTGACTTCTGGTCTCCAAAACTTCAAATTGATTCCCGTTGCCATGGAAACGGAAAAAGGCGGGAAAATCAAAGTGCTCTGAATTGAATAAAATTTGACAGGATGCTTCTTTTGAATATTTGGATCTCATCTAAAGCCTTTGAATTCTGATATGGGGGTTCGTTTGGGAGACTTCTTGTGTTTGCATCCAAACACAATTAATACTAGTTATTATTATTATTCTTCCATCTTTCTTTATTCTCGTCCTAATGAACTTGTCCGCAGCAGATCTCGGAAACCATTGGACCTAGAATATTAAAACTTAGTAGCATATTAGCCCCATGTATCTAGATTTGCAATCATCAAAAATTTTTCAAAAGGGGGTTCATTAAGGGTACTTTTTAGGGTATCAAAAAGGGGTGGGGTAGTCCTATAGTAACCTCAAGGGAAATTTAAATTTTGAAAGTTTTTCAACATTTTTTTCACTGTTTCTCAATAACTATTAACACTAGCTCCATGAAACTTCAACAGAAAGGTTAGGGTCATGTAAGAAAGGGTTCCACAGCATTGGAAATTTCAAAATAACTACCATTGCCATGGAAACCATACCAAAAAATGGAAATTTTGGGAAAATAGTAGTTTCTGTTGATAATTAAGTATTTTAATTACAGCAATATGTATTACTCAGATAATAAGGGGAACCCCTGCCCAAATTTTTTTTGAAAGGGTCTGCAACTTCGGTGTAATGGACAAAAGAGCACTTTTTTGCCATGGAAACAAAACCAGAAACGTATTTTTTGTTGAAAAATTGAGTTTTCTGACAAAAAAAGAAATTTTGAGAAATATGTATTAAATAGGTTATAAGGGGAACCCCTGCCCAGATTTTCTTTGAAAAGAGATCTGAAATTGGATGTAATGGACAAAAAAACATTTGGTTGCCATGGAAACAAAACTAAAAGCATATTTTTGGGGAACATCAGGTTTTCTGATAAAAAAGAAGGAATTTTGAGAAATATGTATTACATAGCTTATAAGGGGAACCCCTGCTCAAATTTTTTTTGGAAAGGGTCTGAAATTGGGTGTAATGGACAAAAGAACACTTTGTTGCCATGGAAACAAAACCAGAAACGTATTTTTTGTTGAAAAATTGAGTTTTCTGACAAAAACAAAGGAATTTTGAGAAATATGTATTAAATAGGTTATAAGGGGAACCCCTGCCCAAATTATTTTTCGAAAAGGTCTGAAATTGGATGTAATGGACAAAAGAGCATTTGGTTGTCATAAAAGCAAAACCAGAAATTATTTTTTTTACATAGGTTATAAGGGGAAACCCCTACCCAATTTTTTTTTAAAAAGGGAGTCTTGTAATGCCTTGGTATCCAATATGGGAGTTCGTTTGGGAGACTTTTGTGTTTCGCTTGCGAACACAGTTATTACTTGTTCTTATTGGATTTTCAATATATAAATAACAAATTGGATTTTCAATATATAAATAACAAAATACCGAAGTTACTGTCAATATACAATTAATGACTTCTGATGAGGTTAATACCACAATTTAACAACCCAAGAGATGCGATAATTACCAGGGCCGTTTACGGCCGAGGTAATTATCGGATCTCGAGGGTTGTTATAAATTGTGGTTTTAACAGAAATCGAAAGTCATTAATTGTTTTATTATATGAATAATTCCAAAAATTGAACTGTTACTATTTATGGGTACGCACTGAAGTGTTTACAGTGATGTTAACCTCACGTGCTAAATTGCGCGGTAATCATCACATTTTGAAAGGGAAGGCTAAATACTGATTTATCTAATCAGAACTTTGTATATCTATATTCATATTATAATAAAAGTTATTATATTTCAAATCAAAGAATAGATTCTTGTGATATAATGAAAATTCTTGATAATGAAATAAAGTTTGTAAGTTTATATGGAAAAAATAACAATTAAAAGAGTTTCTTCAAAATGTCCCTAGACTAGTAAGTAGCTAAAATGAAAAAATAAGGTATTTAAATGATCCACGATGGAGTTGTTTTGATCTGGATTGCTGCTAAGTTTGTAGAGCCACCGAGCAAGCTTTTTAGCCTCTGACTTTGTGACTCTGCTAAACTATCAATCCAGATTACTCTGTTTCTTATTAAGTCGCCCAAACAAAGTTTGGCTACTTCTTGTGTTTGCACCGTTTCTTATTAAGTCACCAAAACGAAGTTTGGTGACTTATTGTGTTTACTCTGTTTCTTATTATGTCGCCCCAGACGTAGTCGGGGCGACATATTGTTATTGTATTGTTTCTTCTTTTTATTCTTTGTTATTATGTCGCCCAAGACGAAGTCGGGGAGACATATTGTTATTGTTCCGTTTCTTTGTTATTAAGTCACCCAAACGAAGTTTGGTGACTTATTGTTTTTACTCTGTTTCTTATTAAGGTCTTTCACGACTCCAGTCGGAAAGACCTTCTTGTTATTCTTCTGATTATTATACGACTCCAGTCGGAAAGACCTTCTTGTTATTCTTCTGATTATTATTATTATTATTATTATTATTTTTCTTCCGCAAGCGCGCTGTAAGAAAACTACAAATCGAATCATTTCGATACTTCACATAATTATTCGGTATTAGAGTCTGACCTTAAAAATCACAGCACCGTCCGAAACTATTTTTAGTAACAGAGTTAGCTCCCCGAACACCGTAAACATTGTAATCGCTTAAACTCGAAAACCGTAAACGATAGCTGAAAAAGTGTAATGGGAAAAATGTTCGTTAGGTCATGACGG